>JAMOIN010001448.1:0-108936 GCA_024666655.1 Dascyllus trimaculatus
GTAATCAGGATCTGGTGTTAATCTATTGCAGGTCAGAGGCTCCATTAAAGTTTTATGTGTTTTTAAGTTCATGAAATCTGAAGTTCGTTAACATTTAAAGACTCATTTGTTAAACTGAGACCCAGTGAGCTCCTGTCAGCTGCTATAACTCATCCTGAAGGAGTGTCAGAGCATGAAAATGTCACCGTTTCCTCTTTAAATGAGGTTTTTATTCGTTTTATTAAAGATAATTGATCATTTAATGACAGGAGCCTCCTGCACATGTGGACTCTGACCAGCAGAGGGCGCCGCCTCGTCACAGCAGAACAGAAGCTGCTCCTGAAAGTTTCTCAGGCGACATAAATGAAGTTTAATGACGACCAGGTGACAGAATAATAACGAAGAGCCGACATGGAAAGGAAATGAAGCTTCACCGAGACTCAGGCTGACAGGATCAGATGGAAGCAGCCGGAGGAGGGTTTCAGTCTGAAGCAGCTTGTTGGACGTTTCTCCTCCATTTGTTCTGAACTTCAGCTGGAATCAGGTTGTTTATCTTTGCTTTTTTAACGAGGTCCTGGTTCGGTGACGGAGGAAAGGTCGGAGTGCTTTTAAAATGTTAAAGTCGACGAGGAGCAGCTTGGAAAATGTTAGAAATCTCCAGTGAAGAGACGAAATCGTTCACTGGAATCAGGCCGAATGTGTTGCCGTGGATACAGAGAGTTAAAGGCTGTTGATCTGTTTTGATAAGTTTAGGTTCAGATTCATCGTCGGGTGGAAACGACACAAAAATAAAAACACAGCAAGTAAACAAAGAGCCACAAATAAACAACTTAAAAGTGAAACTAAAGTGTGCAAAAGAAAAACAATAAACTAAAAACCAAAAAACAACAACAAATAAAAATACGACAAATAGAACAAGGAAAATAAACAATAAACGTAAATAAAATCAAAAAGAAAAACATTCAAAATAACATCTATATATAGTATAACTAAAAAGACAACAAACAAACAGAACAAGGAACATAAACAGCAACAAATAAGCGAACAAACAAACATGTAAACAAAAACAAATTCAAAACAACAAAAAGGAAAAACTAAAAAGACAACAAACAAACAGAACAACAAAGAAAATAAACATGTAAACAAATTCAAAGCAACAAAAGAGAAAAACACAATAAACTAAAAACCAAGTACACAACAGAAAACAACAAACAAGACAAAAAAACAAAAATAAAAATGCGACGAACAAACAGAACAAGGAAAATAAACAATAAACAAGCATGTAAACATTCAAAACAACAACCACATACATAGTATAACTAAAAAGACAACAAACAAACAGAACAAGGAAAATAAACAGCAACAAATAAGCGAACAAACAAACATGTAAACAAAAACTAATTCAAACAACAAAAAAGAAAAACTAACTAAAACACAACAAACAAAGAAAATTAAAATGTAAACAAATTCAAAGCAACAAAAGAGAAAAACACAAACTAAAAACCAAGTACACAACAGAAAAAAACAATAATAATAACAATAAACAATAATAATAACAATAAACAAGCATGTAAACAGCATTCAAAACAACTATATGCAGTACAGCTAAAAAGACAACAAACAAACAACAACAGCTCGTTTAAAACAACAAACATGGACCAGGAAGAGACGACGAGTAAACAAACAGAGGGAAATAAACAGAGCGAGAAGTAAAAACAAGCCGATAGAACGATAAATAAAAAACAAACAAGCAGCGAAAAAGAAAAACAAACAAAAGCACAAGTAAACAAACAAACAAAAACAAACAGACAAGTCAGCAAATTTCAAAATTGATTAAAAACTGAATCAATGCAGATTAAAATATAGTTTCTATTAGACTTCATCTCTTCTTCTTCCTGTTAGCGCTACGTTAGCTTAGCATTTTAGCCTTTTTCAGTTGTGACGCTCCTGTAAGAAGCTCTCTGATTGGCTGCCACCTGACGTGTAGATGTCCGATTGATTAGTTACCAGGTGTTAAATAATCAACGTTCTCTGATTTAATCGTATTAAATCTGAATATTTCCTGGTTTATTTCCTCCTCTGTGCCTCTAAACTGAACATCTCTGGACAAAACAAGACGTTTGAGGCATCTGATCGGTATTTTTCAACATTTTATGACATCGGTTCATCCAGAAAACGATCATCGATGGACACAGTCACTAGTTGCGGCTCTTTTTAATCCACTTTTCATGTCAAATCTTCACCTTCTAGTCGTAAAATATGAATTCTTTCTCTTGTGCAGCCAGAAGGAGCCGGTGAATCGACTCCAGACGCCTCAGTGAGATTAAAACTTCAGCCGTCTTACATAAAATCACATTTCAGCTCAGCGCCTCTGTTTTAGGGTGGCTTTTATGACTCTCTGCTTATATCAGAGGTTTTTATGGATCGGCACAGTTACACAATCAGAGCAGCCGTTGGTCCTTTATGTGCCGACTGACATGAACAGAAAGCAGCTGGTTTAAGCCGAGTTTTACCCCGACGTGGACGTGTGTTTGCATTAATGTCAGCTGTTGTTGTCGTCGCCCTCCGCAGAGCAAACAGGCGTCAGCATGTGGAGCTGAGGGAGGGAGGAGGCCGGGATAAAGCTGCTGCTGTCACAACCAGTGAGGTAGAAAGAAGAAAAATGGAACAAAGAAACACAAAACGGTTTATTAAGTAAAAAGAGAAGCAAAATCTGAGCGATAACACTTCATCAAATGTCCTGTTTACTCTAAAACGCGAAGTTATTTCAGTTTGTTGTGATTTTCAAGACAAAGAAAAACAACATTGTTTGGCATTTTTGCTTAAAGAAGATTAAAACGGTTTATTAAAATAGCTGCAGATTAATTTTCTGTCAATCGGTGAAAGATAGGAATTAATGTAGATCAGCTGCAGTACCTGGTTGTTCCACCAGGGGGAGCCTCTAACTGTGTAAGCAGAGAGCATTGTGGGAGTTTAGCTAGTAAAGGGGCACCATGACAAAGACGTTCTACAGTTTAGACTAACTATAGTATATAGTAGAGCACCAGTCTGTTACCATGTTATCGAGATAATACACACTTAAGGTATGTAGATTAGTTGTAGTACCTGGTTGTTCCACCAGGTGGAGCCGCATACTGTTTATTACCATAGCAACCAGAGGAGGCGTGCAGTTCCGAGTTAGCAACCAGAGAGCATTGTGGGAGTTTAGCTAGCAAAGGGACACCATGACAAAGACTCCTGTGGAGGTTAATGACGTCCAGTTAGCTCAAAGGTGTTTAATCAAGCTGAGATCAGTGATGACAGCTTCCTGTAGTCTCTAAGGAGAGTATAGTATAGACCAGTGGTTCTCACCTGGTCCAGCCTCAGGATCCACTATGTCTCTATTAATATCAGTCGCGACCCAAATTATTGAAGTTTGCTGTTCCTGTTAACAAATTAAGGTTTATTTAGGTGGAGTCTCAATGCATTTTGATACAATTTAAGAAAATTTTGGCTTATTTTTTGCACATTTTGGTTTATTTGAACACTTTTGCCAAGTTTTGGGCATATTTTGACCCATTTTGACAGATTCTGAGCACGTTTTGGTTCATTTTTGGGATGTTTTATCATAAATTTCTCCAATAAGCTGGCAGAGACAAATCTAGAGGTTAATAGTGGGCAACTACTGGTGTCACCAATAAATATCCTGCTATTGAAAGCAAACTGAGTCATAAGAACCACGTCCTTTAAAATAAAAGACTTTAAACCACTACTTTTTGGGGGGAGGAGGGGGGTGCTTCTGTGACCCTCTAAAAATGGCTTCGCGACCCACTTTTGGGTCCCGACCCACCGTTGAGAACCACTGGTATATAGTATCTATAATGTGGTCATTTAAAGTTTAGTATCTGTTGAAGCTGAGCACCAGTCTGTTAGCATTTTATCTAGATAATACTCACTTCAGGTATCGTAGATCAGCTGTAGTACCTGGTTGTTCCACCAGGGGGGTCTCTCACTGTTAAACACTGTAGAGACCAGAGAAAGAATGCAGTCTGTGTTGGGAAGCAGAGAGCATTGTGGGAGTTTAGCTAGCAAAGGGGCACCATGACAGAGACTTCTGTGGTGGTTAATGACCTCCAGTTAGCGCACAAGTGTTTAAACAAGCTGGGATCAATTAGAAAAGCTTCCTGTGGTTTATATTGTGTACAGGAAGTAGTGATTTATGTCTTTATCTGCTGATCTGGGTCCAGGTTCTACCAGAACTCCAGTGTGTTGTTCCTCCTACATGTCATGAGTCTATCTGCTGGACTGATGAGGTTCTGGAGATGAAGGACCAGATGGTTCTGAGGAGGTTCTGGGGGGAAGTTTAATCAGATTTAATTGATTTTATATGGAGTTTAAAGATAAATGTGAGCAACACAGGGAGGAGATAAAAGACAGAGTGTGATTTTATAGATAATCTAACAGATCAAACATCATAAAAACTCACATTTATAGACTCTAGATGTGAAACACCGACAGCAGCCGACCCTCCAGCGAATCCATCAGCAGACGGTCGTTTAGCCGCGAAGCCACACGACAAATTAAAAGAGCATTTTATCGGGTTTGTTTTCAAACAAGTGACTCACCGCCGCTGACATTTAAACATCATCCCACTTCCACAAATGACAAGAGGCTGTAAAAGGCGAACGTAAACCTCCATCAGCCGCTAAAGACCAGCAGGAAATGTCAGCGGGAGACGAGTTGCACAACGATTCAGAAGACCTCCTCAGCTGGTCGCTTTATCGGATCATAAATAACAGCAGAGACGGAGACGTTCAACCATTTAATGAGGATAAGTACGTTCATTAGTAGCTGTACTTACTGATCCCACTGTAAAACTGATTATACTACATTTAAATCAGCAGGAATCTCTCACAATGATGCATATTAAAGACTGGAAAACGGTGGAACAAGTGCAGAGAAGAGGATTTATACGTTAACTGTGCATCTTAAATCTGTATTTCTGCAGTTATTCCTTCTTTTTTTACAACATTTGTCTGTAAAATCACAGTTTTTACTGTATTTCAAGCAGAAAAATACAGAATTATCTGCCGTTACTGTGAAGGAAAAACGGTCACTTCACAGATTTGTCCTGTTTTGTTAAATTACAGACAATAAAATAGTATTAATTTATACGTTACAGTGATTTTGGACGCAGACTAACGTGTTAAAACACAAAAATCACACAATAACAGGAAAATAATCATCGAGGAAGAGAAACGATCAAACGTCACAGTTTAAAGCTTGTTTCTGTTTAAATTTCCAACCAATGATGTAATAAATTATTACGTTGCCATTAAAACAGCCATTTGAAAGCGTAATAACTGCAGCCGATAATGTACTAACACATCAACATCAACTACAACTCTTGGTTTTTGCTCATCAGAAACGGGTCTAGTGGTCATAATCATTCATGTAGCTCATTAATCATAAACCTGTTGATCAGAATCTTCATATATAATATTGTTTGTGTTTAGATCGTTTGATGTCAGCATCTCTGGTGGATGTTGTCAGATGAATTCACCACATTTTTTTCTTATTTGTCTGAATTTTGGCCTCATTTTTGTCATTTTTTGTTTCATTTTTCTCTTTTTTGTCTCTTTTTTCATTTTTTGTCTCTTTTTTTCTCATTTTTTGCCTAATTTTTCTCATTTTTATGTCTTTTTTCTCATTTTTTGCCTCATTTTTCTAATTTTTTGTCTCTTTTTCTCATTTTTGTCATTTTTTGTCTCTTTTTTCTCATTTATTGTTTCGTTTTTCTCATTTTTTGTCTCTTTTTTGTCATGTTTTGCCTCATTTTTCTCATTATTTGTCTCCTTTTTCTCATTTTTTGTCTCTTTTTTCTCATTTTTTCTCATTTATCTCATGTTTTTGGTGTTTTTCCAATTTGTTGCCTTGTTTTTGTCAACTATACATCATTTTTCCCGTTTTCATCTTGTTTTTCTCATTTCTTGTCTCATTTTACTTATTTTGTCTCATTTATTTACATTTTTTATCGCATTTTCTCTAATTTTTTTCTTGTTTTTCCTATCTTTTTGTCTCATTTTTGTTAATTTGCGTTTCATTTTTCTTGTGAGTTTCAAATGAATTTACCACTTTTTGTTTTTTCTCTAAAACATTTAATTAAAACTTTATTCAAACATTTCTTGAGGAGAAAAACAATTCAAACTGGATTTAAAGAACTGGACTGGCTCTGTGACGACACTTAACTCCAATATACAACATAGAACATGAACGTTATTGACTTTATTACATTTAAAATGAACCAAACTGTTACGTCATTGGTTTCTACATGTTCAAGGACTGTCATAAATCCAACGATTGTCTTCAGTTTTTACAGATTCTTACTCATAAATGGTCGTTTTGGTGTTTTTTTTAACAGCTTTTTTGTTCAGAGGTTTAACTGACCTCCTCTATGTTCATGAGGACGTTGAGAGTTTTGTCCAGTAGTTTGAAGAGAATCCAGAGAATCCTTAAAAGCACCAATCAGATGCCGTTTCTCCAGATGATGCTTCCTGTGTTGTCGATCAGCTGCAGCGCCTGGTTGTGCCACCAGGTGGAGCCTCTGACTGCTTCATACTGTAGCACACAGCTCCATGATGCATTGTGGGAGTTGAACTGAAAAGGAGGCACCATGACAAAGACGTCTGTGCTGCTTAATGACCTCCAGTTAGCGTGAAGGTGTTTAATCAGGCTGGGATCAGTTAGAACAGCTGCTTTAGCTACAACTGACTCGTCACCTTTAATTCATTCCTTCTGATTTTTAATGTAGAATCTGTGTTTTCTTTATTTTCTGATCTGCTGCTGTTTGTTTTCCATCAGGTCTCTGTGGGTCGAAACACTTCCTGGTTCTGGCTGAGCTCCGGACGCCTCCAGGGTGAGTAAATAACGCTGATGATTTACCGCTCGGTGTTTTTAAGACATGCAAAAGTCCAGGTTTCTGTCACAGGCGGTGAAAAACAACCTGATCTCTAAAAGGCAGCAGCAGGTTTTTAGTTCTTCAGGTAAAATTTCACAGATACCATTTTAAACATTTAGAGTTTATGATGATGAAGTTTCAGGTCAATCAGAGCTGATGATTCCCGTCTAACCTGATGGTTCTGATCCGTCCTGTCTCCACGTCAGGGATCGTTGATGCTGGTAAATAAACTCTCGGTGCCGACTGACCTCTTCCAGGCCTTTCCAGTCCCTCCAGGGTGTTTTTCCAGGTTGTTGCTCCTAAAATGTCTGAATTCGCGGCAGCTTTTCTAAAACATTGCGATGTTTTAAGTGTATTTGTTGCAGAAATTGCAGGAGACAGGTGGAATCTGTGCAACAGATGTTTTCAAATGTTTATCTGAAGCTAATTTAAGACTCACCGTTCAGATTTTTCACCTGCAGCTTTTAATTCATTTTTAACCACCTGAGCATTAATGACTTTGAAAAGCGTGTTGTCTTTAAAAAGAAACGTCCAAATACATCATCCGTCAGAGTTGGAAGCTGTAAAAACTTTCAGAATGTGATCAGGTTTACAAGTTCAGGATGAGTTTCAGGTCATCGTTAAGGGATTTTGAGTCGTTATGGACACTTTGAACTATTTTGAGGAGGTTTCAGGGGATTTTTGAGTCACTGTCGACAGATTTTAGGTAGTTATAAAACCAGTTTTGAGCGTTCTGGACAAGTTTCAGGTCATTTTGAAGACGTTTCGATTCATTTTGGACTCTTTCTGGGTTGTTTCTGAACAAGTTTCAAGTGAATTTGACAAGATTTGAGTCATTCTGGGCAGGTTTTGGGTCATTTGGACATATGGACGCTGTATTACCAAAAGTATTGGGACGCCCCTCCAGATAACTGAATCCAGATGTTCCAATCACTAAAATCCAGCCCCTGATCATGCAGAATGCTTCTACCAACATTAGGGAAAGAATGGGAGCTCTGAGGAGCTCAGTGGATTCTAGTGTGGTACCATGATAGTCGGTCCATCCAGGGTGTTGCTCCTAAAATGTCTGAATTCTCGTCACGTCAGTTAATGAATCTAACTGACCTTCATTGTTTCAGTGCTGCCACAGATCTGGATGCTGCAGCTTCATCACGGTGGTTTGTCTGGTCTGTGGTCCGCTGGTTTCACCCATTCTCCTGATATGTTTACGGTAGAAAAGTGTTTGTCAGTGGATGGTTTTGGTTTGTGTTCCACCTCAATATTCCACGGGGTGAAAACAGTTTAGCTCCGCTTTGGTGAAGAACATCAGGGAATTGTTCTGCAGTAGTTTTTGTTGCATCTGTATCTTCAAACCATAAACAAGGAAGTGAATCCGGTGACGTACGTGCATTACTGGGGACTGCTGTGATTGGTGGAACTCACGGGAGGCGGGACAAAATTGGGGAGAAGTGGCGGTGATTGGATGAAATTGCAAGGCGGCACAGAATTCATAGAGATTGGTTGAATTAGTGTTAACAGTTGCTAATTCCTGGAGGGACTAGTTTTCTCATGAAGTTCTGCAGCTTTCTCCTCCAAACTTTTCTCTCTGCGGCTCAAAAACCTTTTTATCTTCAGGTTTTCGTTTCCAAACCTCTCCAGGCTCCTTCAGAGGTTTTTCTTCAGAGCAGAAACTCTCTGCAGTCAAATCACATGTAGATTTTCTGACACTCCTGAGAGCTCAGAACGTTTCCTCAGACCTCGGCTCGACCTCGACGTTCTGTTAGTTTCGGGGCGGCTGAATGAAACACTTTGTTCTCCGGCTTCTGTCTCAGAGTTCTGGCGGCTGCTCGTCGTCTGGAGTTCATGAGGCTGTGAGGTTTAAACCAGCTGATCCTTCCTGATGAAGATGAAGTTCCCTGAAAGTTCAGTTCAACTTAGAGGCCAGTTTGTTTTCTACCGACCAGACAGAGCGTCGAATACGGATGTTTATAAAGACGTCTGTGTAATTTTAACTTCTTGATGCATCAAATACTTTTAGAAATAATGTTTTTTAAATCAGCCGTCGACCCTCTTTCTGCAGGTTTTTTTCTCACATTGAATCTGAGTCTGTTTGAACAACAGCATCTCAGGAACTATTAAAGATAAAAACCTGAAATCTTCACTGTTATTTCTCGATATCCAGAGTCCAAAAATTAAGCAAATGCCCATATTAAACATTTATTCTCTTAGTTGTATTTATAGAACCATTCTGAAACTAGTTTTTTGTGGTAAAATTCATCAAACCTGTTCAATCAGGTGTAAAAGTTCAATTAAAAACGCTTTATGTTCATTTTAGTGACCCAGTAATTCATATTAAAGTATTCTATGTGTTTAGTTTTGTATTATTGTGACCTGCAGCTACATGTGGTTCAGAAAATATCACTGGTTGACTTCTGGATTATCAATGTTTGATTAACATGAGCTCAAAGACGGCACTATTCGAGCTACTTGTCCGATATTACAGATTCTGAATCAACGACTTGATGAGAAATAACAGTGAAGATTTCAGGTTTTTATCTTTAATACTTCCTCAGATGTTTTTGTTCAAACAGCCTCAGATTTAATGGGAGAAAAAAACCTGCTAAAAGTGGGTCGACGGGCAGATTTTAAAGAAATTACCCCAAGAAGTATTGGACTATGAAGCTAAAATTTCTGGAAACAGAAACACTGAAGGTTTTTATAATCATTCTTAGCGCTTTGTCCTTTAAAAATAATAATTTCTATGCAGATGACTCGGCTTTAATCATTCTAAACAATCTTTCAAACGATATTCGATCTACTTGTCCAATTTAAAATTTAATTTTTAATTTTCATTCTGAATCAGTGACATGATGAGAAATAACAGGGAAGATTTCAGGTTTTTATCTTCAATAGTTCCTGAGATGTTTTTGTTCAAACAGACTCAGATGTAACGTGAGAGAAAACCTGCTAAAAGTGGGTCGACGGGTGATTTTTAAAAGATTTATCTCGGTAAGTGTTTGATGAATTAAGCTAAAATTTCACAGATATCTTTCTAAATATCCATATATTATGAGAGAAAAGTTTCATGTAAATCAGAGATGGTTTTCTTAGTTCCTGCAGTTACCACTTGACTTTTAATTTGTCGTTTAAAAATCGTTTCTATGCAGACGACTCAGCTTTAATCATTCTAAGCGATACTTGATCAACTTGTCCAATATTATAGATTCTGAATCAGTGACATGATGAGAAATAACAGAACATTTCAGGTTTTTATCTTTAAAAGTTCCTGAGATGTTGTTGTTCAAACAGACTAAGATTTAACGAAAGATAAAACCTGCTAAAGTGGGTCGATGGGCAAGTTTTTAAAAGATTTATCTCAAAGTATTTGATATATGAAGCTAAAATTTCACAAATATCTTCATAAATATCTTTATAATAGAAAAGTTTCAGATAAATCAGATGATTTTTTGGAAACTGAAACACTGAAGGCCCAGTGAAGGTTTCTATAATCATTCATAGCACTTTGTACTTTAAAAATAAACGTTTCTATGCAGATGACTTAGCTTTAATCATTCTAAACGATCTTTCAAATGACATTTAATCTACTTGTCCAATATTACAGATTCTGAATCAGTGACATGATGAGAAAAAACAGAGAAGATTTCAGGTTTTTATCTTTAATAGTTCCTGAGATGTTTTTGTTCAAACAGCCTCAATCTTAGACAGAAATTAATATGTGAAGCTAAAACGTCACAGACACCATTTTAAATATTCATCATAAAGTCTGTTTATTTCCTCATATGCAGAGTTTAAGATGAAGAAGTTTCAGGGAAGACAGAGCTGGTTGAGCGGAATATATTCTAAAGACTTGATGATTTGAGACGCAACAATCCACCAACCTGACAGAAAGACAAAGAGGAGTTGGAACTGTGATTTTTAAACCAGCGATAATCAAATACATCAGTTTTCTTGACTCTGCTGTGATTTCAGGTCCACGTTGACGATGTGGTATCTCTTCTTCTTTGAATTAACTGGACTATCTGTTTATTTTTAACAACAGATGGTCGCTAAGTTTAAGCTAGCTGGTTTTGTTTGTGGAGATAATTCAGCCTTCAGCTCCAGACGTTAGAAGTTCTTGGTTTTTCTGCTCAGTTGGTTCTTTGTCTGTTGAAAAACTGGTTTTAGATCCGCATTTCTCACTTAAATGTTGTACAGGACTAAAATTAAACACTGATGTTCACAAAAACGTTAACTTTAACTTTGTGTCGTTTGGATCCAGGTTATCTCCTGCTCTTTGACAGAAATGTGGACTTTTGCTTGTTACTGTAATTCGAGCTGCAGCCATTAGCATCCTGACGCTAGCAGCTAGCATTCCTCAGATATTAAAGTTGATGGGTTTATTGTTATTTTTTGACATCTCAAGTTGTTTTTATGCCACTTTGCTCATTCTTAGGCACAAAATGTGCTCTTTTCTCCTCCAAAACTTGCTTCTTTAAAAATGTTCTACTGGTCAGCGCTAAATGTAAAAACACCAGATCAAATTCTTCGTACGTGAAAACCTTCCTGGCCATAAGACTGATTCTGATTCTGCTGTGAACCGCACTTCCAGATCGAAAAGGTGAAATGATTTACAAATATTAGAAGTCGCACTTAACTTCAGAATCACTGAAACGCCATCAAAAATGTCACCAAAACGTCATAGTATAGCATGTCGTCAAAAATGGGTCAAAAACGTCATAGTATAGCATGTCGTCAAAAATGGGTCAAAAACGTCATAGTATAGCATGTCGTCAGAAATGTCACCAAAACGTCATATTATAGCATGTCGTCAGAAATGTCACCAAAACGTCATAGTATAGCATGTCGTCCAAAATGTCGTCAAAACGTCATAGTGTAGCATGTCGTCCAAAATGTTACTAAAACGTCATGGTATAGCATGTCGTCAGAAATGTCACCAAAACGTCATAGTATAGCATGTCGTCAGAAATGTCACCAAAACGTCATAGTATAGCATGTCGTCAGAAATGTCACCAAAACGTCATAGTATAGTATGTCGTCCAAAATGTCACCAAAACGTCATAGTATAGTATGTCGTCAAAAATGTCGTCAAAACGTCATAGTATAGTATGTCGTCCAAAATGTCGTCAAAACGTCATAGTATAGTATGTCGTCCAAAATGTCGTCAAAACGTCATAGTATAGTATGTCGTCCAAAATGTCACCAAAACGTCATAGTATAGTATGTCGTCCAAAATGTCGTCAAAACGTCATAGTATAGCATGTCGTCCAAAATGTCGTCAAAACGTCATCGTATAGTATGTCGTCCAAAATGTCGTCAAAACGTCATAGTATAGTATGTCATCCAAAATGTCGTCAAAACGTCATAGTATAGTATGTCGTCCAAAATGTCGTCAAAACGTCATAGTATAGTATGTCGTCTAAAATGTCACCAAAACGTCATAGTATAGCATGTCGTCAAAAATGTGAAAAAAACGTCATAGTATAGTATGTCGTCTAAAATGTCACCAAAACGTCATAGTATAGCATGTCGTCCAAAATGTCGTCAAAACGTCATAGTATAGCATGTCGTCAAAAATGTCACTAAAACGTCATAGTATAGCATGTCGTCAAAAATGTCGTCAAAACGTCATAGTATAGCATGTCGTCCGAAATGTCACCAAAACGTCATAGTATAGCATGTCGTCCAAAATGTCACCAAAACGTCATAGTATAGCATGTCGTCAAAAATGTCGCCAAAACGTCATGGTATAGTATGTCGTCCAAAATGTCACTAAAACGTCATAGTATAGCATGTCGTCCAAAATGTCACTAAAACGTCATAGTATAGCATGTCGTCCAAAATGTGTCTAAAACGTCATAGTATAGCATGTCGTCATAAATGTGAAAAAAACGTCATAGTATAGTATGTCGTCCAAAATGTCACTAAAACGTCATAGTATAGCATGTCGTCCAAAATGTCGGAAAGAAAACGTATGATTTTCTTTCTGGCCTGTAAAACGTTTTAAAAAGAAGATTCAATGTTTCCTTATAAATCCAGTTTCCTTTTCTAACCATGAAACATTTCACGAGTAGAGTTTAAAATTTATAGCCAGCAGTGTTTCCTTCAGGTTGTAACCTCTGTATATTTAAATGTGTCTCATGAATGTAAATGAGCAGCGTGAAGATGCTAGTTGCTAACATGGAGATGCTAATGACAAAGTTAGCTGTGTCATAGTGATGCATGAAGATGAATCAAACGCAGACTTCTTAATGAAACTGATTTTAATTTCAGTGTAATTAGTAACATCCCATAAATACAACACGTGGCATCAACCGGTCAGTTTGAGGCTGATAGAAACAGTTTATATTCATTCATTCATTCAACAGTCTGTGTTTCCGTCTCAGAGCAGAACTTTAAGCATTAAGTCAGTTCGTTTCCGTTCTTCACGTTTCCTGGAGTTCAAGCACCTTCAGAAGTCGTCGTCGTCACAAATGTCCAGATAAACGTCGAAGGCCTCTCGGTTGCAGTTTCCATCAGGAGTGAACACGTATTTATGGAAGGTCCCGTCCACACAGATGGCTGCAGACACAAATGAAACGAAAGTTAGGTTTCTGTTTGGTTGGTCGTCCAGTATGTCGTCACGACTGTCGTAAAAGCGTCATAGTATAGCATGTCGTCAGAAATGTTACTAAAACGTCAAAGTATAGCATGTCGTCAGAAATGTCACTAAAACGTCATAGTATAGCATGTCGTCAAAAATGTCGCCAAAACGTCAGAGTACAGCATGTCGTCAAAAATGTCGTGAAAACGTCACCAAAACGTCATAGTATAGCGTAAAAAACGTCACCAAAACGTCAGAGTATAGCATGTCTTCATAAATGTCGTCAAAACGTCATAGTATAGCATGTCTTCATAAATGTCACCAAAACGTCATAGTACAGCATGTCGTCAAAAATGTCGTGAAAACGTCATAGTATAGTATGTCGTCCAAAATGTCGTCAAAACGTCATAGTATAGTATGTCGTCCAAAATGTCACCAAAACGTCAGAGTACAGCATGTCGTCCAAAATGTCACCAAAACGTCAGAGTACAGCATGTCGTCAAAAATGTCGTCAAAACGTCACCAAAACGTCATAGTATAGTATGTCGTCCAAAATGTCACCAAAACGTCATAGTATAGCATGTCGTCCAAAATGTCGTCAAAACGTCATAGTATAGTATGTCGTCCAAAATGTCACCAAAACGTCAGAGTACAGCATGTCGTCCAAAATGTCACCAAAACGTCAGAGTACAGCATGTCGTCAAAAATGTCGTCAAAACGTCACCAAAACGTCATAGTTTAGTATGTCGTCCAAAATGTCGCCAAAACGTCATAGTATAGCGTAAAAAATGTCACCAAAACGTCATAGTATAGTATGTCGTCCAAAATGTCACCAAAACGTCATAGTATAGTATGTCGTCCAAAATGTCACCAAAACGTCATAGTATAGTATGTCGTCCAAAATGTCACCAAAACGTCATAGTATAGTATGTCGTCCAAAATGTCACCAAAACGTCATAGTATAGTATGTCGTCCAAAATGTCACCAAAACGTCATAGTATAGCATGTCGTCCAAAATGGGTCCAAAACGTCATAGTATAGCATGTCGTCCAAAATGGGTCCAAAACGTCATAGTATAGCATGTCGTCCAAAATGGGTCCAAAACGTCATAGTATAGCATGTCGTCAAAAATGTCACCAAAACGTCATAGTATAGCATGTCGTCAAAAATGTCACCAAAACGTCATAGTATAGTATGTCGTCAAAAATGTCACCAAAACGTCATAGTATAGTATGTCGTCAAAAATGTCACCAAAACGTCATAGTATAGTATGTCGTGAAAAATGTCACTAAAACGTCATAGTATAGCATGTCGTCTAAAATGTCACCAAAACGTCATAGTATAGCATGTCGTGAAAAATGTCACTAAAACGTCATAGTATAGCATGTCGTCTAAAATGTCACCAAAACGTCATAGTATAGCATGTCGTGAAAAATGTCACTAAAACGTCATAGTATAGCATGTCGTCTAAAATGTCACCAAAACGTTATAGTATAGCATGTCGTCTAAAATGTCACCAAAACGTCATAGTATAGCATGTCGTGAAAAATGTCACTAAAACGTCATAGTATAGTATGTCGTCAAAAATGTCACCAAAACGTCATAGTATAGCATGTCGTCAAAAATGTCACCAAAACGTCATAGTATAGCATGTCGTCCAAAATGTTACTGAAACGTCATAGTATAGCATGTCGTCCAAAATGTCACCAAAACGTCATAGTATAGCATGTCGTCAAAAATGTCACCAAAACGTCATAGTATAGTATGTCGTCAAAAATGTCACCAAAACGTCATAGTATAGTATGTCGTCAAAAATGTCACCAAAACGTCATAGTATAGCATGTCGTGAAAAATGTCACTAAAACGTCATAGTATAGCATGTCGTCTAAAATGTCACCAAAACGTCATAGTATAGCATGTCGTGAAAAATGTCACTAAAACGTCATAGTATAGTATGTCGTCAAAAATGTCACCAAAACGTCATAGTATAGTATGTCGTCTAAAATGTCACCAAAACGTCATAGTATAGCATGTCGTCCAAAATATCACTAAAACGTCATAGTATGCGTCGGTTGGTGCTGTCGCGCCGAAACAGATATATGTCGTCTGCATATCCAAAACGTCATAGTATAGTATGTCGCCTCAATATCACCAAACGCTATAGTATGTCGTCCAATGTCAGTAAACGCTGCGTATAGTATGTCACAAAATGTCATCAAAACGGGCCAGTAGTATAGGCGTTGCCAAAATGTCACCAAAACCGGTAGTATAGTATGTCGCCAAAAATGTCACCAAAACGTCATAGTATAGCATGTCGTCTAAAATGTCACCAAAACGTCATAGTATAGCATGTCGTCCAAAATATCACTAAAACGTCATAGTATAGTATGTCGTCAAAAATGTCACCAAAACGTCATAGTATAGCATGTCGTCAAAAATGGGTCCAAAACGTCATAGTATAGCATGTCGTCCAAAATGTCACCAAAACGTCATAGTATAGTATGTCGTCCAAAATGTCACCAAAACGTCATAGTGTAGCATGTCGTCAAAAATGGGTCCAAAACGTCATAGTATAGCATGTCGTCCAAAATGTCACCAAAACGTCATAGTATAGCATGTCATCCAAAATGGGTCCAAAACGTCATAGTATAGTATGTCGTCAAAAATGTCACCAAAACGTCATAGTATAGCATGTCGTGAAAAATGTCACTAAAACGTCATAGTATAGCATGTCGTGAAAAATGTCACCAAAACGTCATAGTATAGCATGTCGTCCAAAATGTCACTAAAACGTCATAGTATAGTATGTCGTCAAAAATGTCACCAAAACGTCATAGTATAGTATGTCGTCAAAAATGTCACCAAAACGTCATAGTATAGCATGTCGTGAAAAATGTCACTAAAACGTCATAGTATAGCATGTCGTCTAAAATGTCACCAAAACGTTATAGTATAGCATGTCGTCTAAAATGTCACCAAAACGTCATAGTATAGCATGTCGTGAAAAATGTCACTAAAACGTCATAGTATAGTATGTCGTCAAAAATGTCACCAAAACGTCATAGTATAGTATGTCGTCTAAAATGTCACCAAAACGTCATAGTATAGCATGTCGTCCAAAATGTCACTAAAACGTCATAGTATAGTATGTCGTCAAAAATGTCACCAAAACGTCATAGTATAGCATGTCGTCCAAAATGGGTCCAAAACGTCATAGTATAGTATGTCGTCCAAAATATCACTAAAACGTCATAGTATAGCATGTCGTCCAAAATGTCAGTAAAACGTCATAGTATAGTATGTCGTCAAAAATGTCACCAAAACGTCATAGTATAGTATGTCGTCAAAAATGTCACCAAAACGTCATAGTATAGCATGTCGTCTAAAATGTCACCAAAACGTCATAGTATAGCATGTCGTCCAAAATATCACTAAAACGTCATAGTATAGCATGTCGTCCAAAATATCACTAAAACGTCATAGTATAGTATGTCGTCAAAAATTTCACCAAAACGTCATAGTATAGCATGTCGTCCAAAATGTCACCAAAACGTCATAGTATAGCATGTCGTCCAAAATGTCACCAAAACGTCATAGTATAGCATGTCGTCCAAAATGTCGCCAAAACGTCATAGTATAGCATGTCGTCCAAAATGTCGCCAAAACGTCATAGTATAGCATGTCGTCCAAAATGTCGCCAAAACGTCATAGTATAGCATGTCGGTCCAAAATGTCGCCAAAACGTCATAGTATAGCATGTCGTCCAAAATGTCGCCAAAACGTCATAGTATAGCATGTCGTCCAAAATGTCGCCAAAACGTCATAGTATAGTATGTCGTCCAAAATGTCGCCAAAACGTCATAGTATAGCATGTCGTCCAAAACGTCATAGTATAGTATGTCGTGAAAAATGTCACCAAAACGTCATAGTATAGCATGTCGTCCAAAATGAGTCAAAAACGTCATAGTATAGCATGTCGTCCAAAATGTCACCAAAACGTCATAGTATAGCATGTCATCCAAAATTTCACCAAAACGTCATAGTATAGCATGTCGTCCAAAATGTCACCAAAACGTCATAGTATAGCATGTCGTCCAAAATGTCGCCAAAACGTCATAGTATAGCATGTCGTCCAAAATGTCGCCAAAACGTCATAGTATAGCATGTCGTCCAAAATGTCGCCAAAACGTCATAGTATAGCATGTCGTCCAAAATGTCGCCAAAACGTCATAGTATAGCATGTCGTCCAAAATGTCACCAAAACGTCATAGTATAGCATGTCGTATAGCATGTCGTCCAAAACGTCATAGTATAGCATGTCGTCCAAAATGTCGCCAAAACGTCATAGTATAGCATGTCGGTCCAAAATGTCGCCAAAACGTCATAGTATAGCATGTCGTCCAAAATGTCGCCAAAACGTCATAGTATAGCATGTCGTCCAAAATGAGTCAAAAACGTCATAGTATAGCATGTCGTCATGAATGTCATTAAAAGGTAACAAAGTATGTCGTCTTAAGTTTTGTGATTCATGTTTGATCTTCTCTCTTAGATTCTGGCTTCACTCACCGATGACGGAGTTGACGTTCTTGGACGTGTTCTTTCCGAAGGCGCAGATGCAGGCACACTCCGCTGGGACGGTGAAGCTGGCCAGAGACCACTGACTGTCCACATACTGGCCGATCACTGGACCCACCTTCCCCACCCGGGCCAGCCTGAAGGGGGCAGCAGACACAGGGTTAGAGACTCCAGAACTGTAAACGAGGACAGGAGGAGGAGGCCGGGTTCTTACGCTGAGCGTCGGTTCAGTTTGGTGTCTTTGAGGGCGAAGATGTGGACGGTTCCTTTGTCACTGGAGGCGCAGAGGAAGGACGAGTCGTGGCTGAAGTTGATGCTGTGGACAAATAAATAAAGCAGGTTCAGATGAGTCGTCTGGGTGCTTTGACTCCTCATCAGGTGTCGTACTGAGCTGCTTTGATTACTTATTAGCTGCTTCCTCGTTCTAAAATATGAGGATATTACTTTACTTTCTGACAACCTGCAGACACAAACAGCGAACCAATAACAAATCATTT
Source organism: Dascyllus trimaculatus (assembly GCA_024666655.1). Classification (NCBI taxonomy): domain Eukaryota; kingdom Metazoa; phylum Chordata; class Actinopteri; family Pomacentridae; genus Dascyllus; species Dascyllus trimaculatus. The sequence goes on from JAMOIN010001448.1 coordinate 18,569, forward strand.
GTTTATTATTGTTGTGGCTCCATGACTTTTGTATGTGCGTCTGTATTTTATACTGAAGGCGGATCTCTTGTCTTTTTCAACTTCATCTATTTGCCTCTATTGTTGACCTCGTTCTGCTTCATTTTATTTTACACAATCTAAAAACAACAACAAAACGAGCTTTGTTATTGAAGCTACTGTTGACTCACTGTGTGAACAAACACAAATCCAGTGTTCATACGTCAAAAAGAATCACAAGAACTGGAAGTTAAACGACTGTTCTGTTGTATTATTTTAAAGAAAACACTTTAACTAACGCTGTGTTTGTTTCCTTACACTGAATTCTGTTTTCCTGACTTGTGCAGCCGTTTGGATTTGAAAAATGCTCAATAAATAAATAAAAATACTGTTTACTGTTTGTTTTTTGCCACGTTTTCTTCTCTGTTGATGACCGAAGATGAAAATAAATCTCAAATTTCCAACAGAAACTGTGTTTTCTTTGGATCCATCTCGACTTCAGACTCTGTTTTGAGTTGTGAGCTCTTTTCTTTCTGCTTTTACGTAAAATATCGAGTTTTCTTTGGTTATTTCTCTCTTTTTTTCGCCTCTGAAGGACTTTAACTCTGAAAATATTCATCGTATGACGGCAAAACTGACTAAAACTGTCAAACATCTGCAGGATTCAGCTTCTGGAATAGAAAATTTCTCACCCTTAGTTGAGAATTTAAACAGATTTGATCAGGAAACAATAATTCACACTATTCTCTGACATTTTGCTGAAAATACGACGAGCTAAGAAACTAATAATCGATAATAGATGATCGATAAATCGCTAAACGACACCTTCCATCCTTCTGACTGCGTAACTCTGAGAACAGTCGGTGTTCTAGGTATCGTAAACGTCTCCCTGACTAGTCTGGAGGTTCTGAGGTTCTGGTACCAGTAGAGCGTCGCCGGGTCGGTTCCTCTCCTCAGCTCCACCAGCTTGTCTCTGGTCGTGGTGTCAAACAGCCGGATCAGGGTCCCTTTGCGGGACGCCGACGCCGCCACGCTGCCCGGCTGGTTCAGAGCCACGCAGGCGATCTCGCTCTGGTGGGCGTTGATGGTGAACGGTGCCGACGACGTGCCGGGTTTGGTGTTGGACAGGTCCTGAAACGAGACAACGTGAGTCACGACACGAGTTTCACCACCTGGAAGCTTCGTTGAAGTGTTTGTGTGACTTACAACCAGCTGCAGGCTTCCACACTTATGACCCGGAAACACCAGGAGCTGCTTCTCCAGGCTGGGACACAGATCACACAGACCTACGAAACACAGACAGGAAGGAATGAAACGCTGCTGCAGGAGGAGGGAGACCACAAACAGACCCAACACGGCCAACGAAAGACACTAAATGACCACAAACAGACCCAACACGGCCAACGAAAGACACTAAATGACCACAAACAGACCCAACACGGCCAACGAAAGACACTAAATGACCACAAACAGACCCAACACGACCAATGAAAGACACTAAATGACCACAAACAGACCCAACACGACCATAGAAAGATTAAAAAATGACCACAAACAGACATAAAATGACCAGAAAGACACAAAATGATGCAAAAACAATCTAAGAAATATGCAAAACAACCAAAATGACCACAAAATACCACAAAACGACCACAAAAAAACCAAAATGATGCAGAAATAATCCCGGAAATATGCAAAACACCCACAAAGACACACAAAATGAACATTTAAAGACCCAAAATGACCAACAAAAGATTAAAAAATGACCACAAACAAACGTAAAATGACCGGAAATTATGCAAAACAATCACAAATGACCTAAAAGAGACCCGAGATGACTCAAAAGACCTCCACAAAAAGATGCAAAAAGACCACAAAGACACACAAAATGATAATTTAAAGACTCAAAATGACCAACAAAAGATGCAAAATGACCAAAGCACACACAGTTTTATCAAAAAGACACAAAATGATGCAAAAATAATCCCAGAAATATGGAAAACAACCACAAAAAGACCCAAAACGACCAACAAAAGATGCAAAATGACCACAAAAGAGATGCGAAATAACCACAATCAAAAAATGACCAGAGACCCAAGATGACTCAAAACACCACCACAGAAAGATGCAAAGTCACCACAGACACACAAACTTATGGCAAAACAATGAAAATGACCATAAAGAAACACAAAAAGACCCAAAACAATCAACAAAAGACCCGAAATGACCACAAAAAGATGCAAAATGACCAAAAAGATACACAAAATTACCACTAAATACTGTAGAACGACGAGAAAAGAGATGCAAAAATAACCACAAAGACCCAAAATGGCCGCGAAAAGATGAAAAATGACAACAAACAGATGCAAAATGGCCACAAAGACACAGAATCACCACAAAACCACTGCAGACAGACAGAAGAAGAAGAAGAAGGAGGAGGAGGAGCTGCTACCTTTAGGATTGTCTCTGGTGTCGAACTCGAACAGTTTGACCGGGTTGTCGGGGAAACTGTAGACGTAGATCCTGTTCTTCAGGACGATGATGATCCTGGAGAGTCAGACGGTGTTAACAGACACAGACATGTGGACGACAGTCAGTCTACAGCGTGAATAAAGATCATTTATAGATCATTTATAGATCATTTATAGATCATTTATAGATCATTTATAGACTACAGAGACGCTGCAGCGACAGTAAACTGACTTGTCGTGTCTCATGCGAACAGCCAGGACGGGTTTGGTGAAGGTGAACTCCAGAACCAGCTTGTCTTTGGGGTCACGAGACTCTCGAGCGTCGTCCCAAACAAGAACTGAAACACAACAGATGAACACAGAGGGTCAGAAGTGAAGCTCGTACGAAAACAGACTCATAAAACCACCACAAAGAGACGCTAAAGTACGACAAAGAGACGCAAAATGACCAAAAGAAACAGAAAAATGACCACAAAAGATGAAAAATGACCACAAAAAGATGCAAAATGACCACAAAAAGATCCAAAATGACCACAAAAAGATCCAAAATGACCACAAAAAGATCTAAAATGACAACAAAAAGATCTAAAATGACCACAAAAAGATGCAAAATGATCACAAAAAGATGCAAAATGACCACAAAAAGATGCAAAATGACTACAAAGTCAAAAAAATGGCCACAAAAAGATGCAAAATGACCACAAAAAGATGCAAAAAGACCACAAAAAGATCCAAAATTACCACAAAAAGATCTAAAATGACCACAAAAAGATGCAAAATGATCACAAAAAGATGCAAAATGACCACAAAAAGATCTAAAATGACAACAAAAAGATCTAAAATGACCACAAAAAGATGCAAAATGATCACAAAAAGTTGCAAAATGACCACAAAAAGATGCAAAATGATCACAAAAAGATGCAAAATGATCACAAAAAGATGCAAAATGACAACAAAAAGATCTAAAATGACAACAAAAAGATCTAAAATGACCACAAAAAGATCTAAAATGACCACAAAAAGATCTAAAATGACCACAAAAAGATGCAAAATGATCACAAAAAGTTGCAAAATTACCACAAAAAGATCTAAAATGACAACAAAAAGATCTAAAATGACCACAAAAAGATCTAAAATGACCACAAAAAGATGCAAAATGATCACAAAAAGATGCAAAATGACCACAAAAAGATGCAAAATGACAACAAAAAGATCTAAAATGACCACAAAAAGATCTAAAATGACAACAAAAAGATCTAAAATGACCACAAAAAGATGCAAAATGATCACAAAAAGTTGCAAAATGACCACAAAAAGATGCAAAATGATCACAAAAAGATGCAAAATGATCACAAAAAGATGCAAAATGACCACAAAAACATACAAAATGACCACAAAAAGATGAAAGATGACCACAAAAAGATGCAAAATGACCAGAAAAAGATCTAAAATGACCTCAAAAAGATCCAAAATGACCACAAAAAGATCTAAAATGACCTCAAAAAGATCCAAAATGACCACAAAAAGATGAAAAATGACCACAAAAAGATGAAAAATGACCACAAAAAGATGCAAAATGACCACAAAAAGACACCAAACATCCATAAAACTCGCTACAGAGAACATGAGCTTCCTGATCCCCACTTTTAAGACTTCCTTCCTGTCCTCTTCTTCCCCTGCAGACTTGTTTCTACCTGAATTCCAGGCTTCAGCTCCTCAGACTCACCGGATATCTCTGAGAACTTGGGGTTGACTCCTCCTCCAACGACGGCCAGCAGGTTGGATCGGTGCAGCATGGAGCACAGAGCGACGCTGCCCACCTGCTCATGGTCTGAACAACAAACACAACCATCACACCGATGTAGCGACGTTAGAACCAACAACTACAACGCCAAGATGGTGGAAGCAGAAGGACTTGAGTGGGTTTAGAGGCAGCTACTGAATGATCCCACTGTTGACAACCAGGACACGAGCTGAGCAGCAGAAGGACGACATTAACAACACGTCTGAAGTTACTGTAGTCGCTCAGTAAACTCACCCAGGTGGCCTTTCTCCATCAGCGGCTCCACGTTGTAAATCCTGACCCCGGTCTCCATCGCACAACAGAAACAACCTGCGAGGACCAAGAGTTTACCGTCAACACGTTTGATTCATTTAGACGTGACTGGAGGACATGAGACGAGCACAGATAGCCCCCCTCCACCAAGAAGAACCAGGTCTAGTTCTGGTTCTTAGTTGGTTCTAATCTGGTTCCTCCTAAGAACCTGTTTGCTTTGAGTCCAGTTGGATCCATTGGGTCACCATAAAACCACTACGCTAGCATCCATTACATAGCAGTTAAACACAATAAGGTCAACGCTCCCTTCCTTCCTCTTCCTTCCTTCCTTCCCTCCCTTCTTTCTTTCCTTCCCTCCCACCTTCCTTCGTTCCTTCCCTCCTTCCTTACTCTTGCTTTTTTCTTTCTTCCCTCCCTCCCTCTCTCCTTCCTTCTATCTTTCTTTCCTTCCCTCCCACCTTCCTTTGTTCCTTTCCTCCTTCCTTCCCAAGAAGAACCAGGTCTAGTTCTGGTTCTTAGTTGGTTCTAATCTGGTTCCTCCTAAGAACCTGTTTGGAGTCCAGTTGGATCCATTGGGTCACCATAAAACCACTACGCTAGCATCCATTACATAGCAGTTAAACAAACGCAGTAAGTTGATGATAATATCTATGTTTATCTCTATAGATGGTCTTAAGGCTGATTGTGAGGCGGAGGTCCTCCTGTTGCCTGGACACATCCGTGATCACGCTACTGGTGGGACACAACTGTAGCGGATTTCAGGTCAACAGTTTGTGTTAAACTTCCAGGAGTCATTCCAATACATGTGTGATGGGACCAGGGACGTCCTGGAGAACAAGGACACTAATTAGCGCTTGTGTGTCCCTTTCCACCGTTGATGGTTGGTCACCATAACCCCGCCCCCAGCCCCTGACGTACTCGGTGCTTAGCTCTGGACCAGCAAAGAGTTGGTGCTTGCTGAGCTCCAGTTTATAGAACCTGGAGTCGGTGCTTAGGAGGTGGAAACACAAAGAAGTGGAGCTAAGTCAGGCTCTGGCTCTGAACTAGACCTGGAACCAGCTCAGTGGGGGAGGGGTAGCAGAGACAGAAAACAGGCACAAAGAGACACAAAATGACCAGAAAACAGAAACAGAACAACCACACAGATGTGAAATGACAACAATAAGACACACAATGACTGTAAAGAGACACAAAACAAACACAAACACATTAAAATGAGCAGAAGATTAAACACTAAGTCAATAAGCTTCCTGTTTACAGCAGGTAAAAAGAAACATCTAGGAAGTCTGTGTGTGTTACTGTTGAATATATAAATATAAGCAGATATAATTATCAGACATTGTTTGCAAAAAAACAGAATAAATAGAGTAAACAAAATAAAGCTGTTTTTAACTTATATTTAAAATGTCTGAAGCAGCTAAAACACCAGTTGTTCACAGTTTCTAGAGGACACAGTTTAATATGTTACGTTCCTCTTTATTTCTGTATCTTTCTGGTGTGTTTTTAACATGTGAACTAAACCAGTTGGCCTGAACGCGGTGATTCTTACTCTGGTCCTGGTTGAACTGCAGGCTGTTGACTCCTCTCTGCTGAGCCATGGCTGCTAACCTGCTAACTGCTAACCGAGCAGCTCCCGGACTGTTACCGAGCCGTTACCGGTAAACTCGAGCTGCAGCTTCAGAGAAACACCTGCGACAGAGGAGACAGACACACGACAGCTGTTCAGAGCCACAAACAGCATTTTACTGTCGACATCTTTCAGCCGAATGTTGAGCAACACCGCTGGACGCTAGCCCAGCTAGCTAGCCTTAGCTTTAGCAACGTTAGCATCAGACAGAGGCGCTAAAAACGGCTTTTTTCACTCCGCCATGTCGGAATCAGTGAAGTCTCACCATGAAGCCGCTGAGAGGAGACGATACGGAGAGTTTGAAATGTTTCTAAAATGTTTTTAAAATGTTTTAAAAGTGTTTTTAAAGCAGAACAGACGGAGACAAACAAACAACACGGAGGTTTGTTTTGGTTATCTAGTCGCGGCGTCACAGACACGTGTTTCCTGTTTACTTCCGCATTCCGCTCTTAATGTATTTTAAAGATGGAATTAAAAACATACAATTTAAAAATAGACGATATAAAAATACGCAATGTGAGAACATACGATTTGACAATATATAGTATAAAATATACAATTTTAAAATGTACAGAATAAAAATACATAATTTAAAAAATAAAATATACTAAGCGAAAATACATTATTCAAAATTATACAATTTAAAGATGAACAAAGCGAAAATATACGTTTTAAAAATATACATTTCCATTTAAGGTACACAGCATGCAGTGTATGCACAAAGACAGAAAATCAAAAATGTGTAAAACTTAGTGACACATATGATAATAAATTAAATACACAAATAATACATGACAAATTATAATAATAAATGTATTATTATATAATAAATTATACCATTGCATGTCTTTATTTTTACAGCAATTTCAATTAAATTATATAATAATTGTTAAATTATTCTATAAAAATATAATTATGTAATTTATAATAATTAAATTATAATTTGCTGCTCAGTGTTGTTGTTGTTGTTATTATTATTATTATTATTACTATTATTATTATTATCATTATTATTATTATTATTATTATTATTATTATTATTATTACTATTATTATTATTATTACTATATTACTATCATTATTACTATTTTTATTGTTATTATTATTATTATTATTAACTGTACTATATATATAATAATTACGTGTTTTCCCTATTATTATTATTATTAGTAGTAGTATTAATAGTAGCAGTAGTAGGAGTAGTAGTACTATTATAGATTATATCCAAGCCCAGTACTTATACATCATACAAGGAATTTGGTTTCAGCCGGATTCTAAAGCAAACAATGCGGAGCAGCAGGACTGAGCTGATGTTGTCTCTTAAAGCCTGTAAACAGTCGAGCTGCTGAATCCTCGACTGGTTGGAGGCGATGCCGTGACGGAGGCTGATGTCAGACAGCAGGAAGTGAGAACCCAGCTGTAGATTTCACTAAAGATGGAGTCTCACCATCAGGCTGTTCCCTCGTCAGTCTGAGGTACGACTTCTTCAAAGCAGGGTTTCACAGATAAAACAGGCTCCCTGTCCTCAGGTGGTCGACTCAGTTTATCTGTTTAATTAGTGTTTTTCTCCTGAGCTCGTCGTGTCTGTGTGTGATGATGCCTACAGACGTCCATGTTTCACTGGGTTGCATCAGCTGATTAGACACCAACATACAAAGAGTCAGATTCCACTTCTCTCCAGTCGTCCTGAAGGAAAAATGAGAGTTTGAAATCTATATGTGAACCAACAAACGTCCACTGTAAAGGTTTTATAGAGATGAAGCAGGAAGTGACTTTTTAAAACAATAAAATAAACAACCCTGATCACTGACCGTCACACTGCTGAGTCACCTGGTGCTTCTTCATGTCTTTACTTTCACTGTTGTTCATTGTTTCATTGTTGGTCATTTTCAGTCATTTTTGTCAGCTTTTTGTCATTTTCGGTCTCATTTTAATCATTTTTTGTCATTTTTTGTCGGCTTTTTGTTGTTTTGTGTCTCATTTTGGTCATTTTCAGTTATTTTTTTGTCAGCTTTTTGTCGTTTTGTGTCTCATTTTGGTCATTTTCAGTTATTTTTTTTCAGCTTTTTGTCATTTTGTGTCTCATTTTGATGATTTTTAGTCATTTTTTGTCTGTTTTTTGTCGTTTTGTGTCTCATTTTGGTCCTTTGTCAGCTCTTTGTTGTTGTTTTTCCATTTTGTGCCTGTTCTGTGTCTTATTTGATCATTTGAATTAATTTTTATGGCCTATTTTCTGTATAATTTTTGTCATTTCCTGTCATTTCATGTCTTCTTTTGGTCATTTTCTGCCTCTTTGTTGTTTTTTTGTCTCTTTTTCTTGATGTTTTCTCTCATTTTTGTCCATTTTCCGTCTCTTTCTGGTTGTTTTTTGTCTCTTTTTGATCATTTCTCGCCTCTTTTCTAATATTTGTCTGAGCCTCGCTGGCCAGTGGCCCTTTCATGCGCTGATTATGACAGAAAAGTAAAAATGAAATTAAAAGAGGACGTCTTGTGTGAAGCAGATCCTTTTCTTGTGCTCGGTGTGACAGGACTCGGGTCGATCTGCAGTCGGAGGAGGCGGCAGAAAGAAAGGAGCTGTGAGAGGCAGCTGAAATGAAAAGTCTTCACGGCGGAGGTTTGAAAGCAGCAGCTGAGAGACGGCTGAGTCACCGCAGAGACAGAAAGAGCTGCACAGTTTGTTAATTAGCCTCTTTTCACCTCGACAGTATCACCGGACAATAAAATGTATGTGAGAAATCAGCGGGTGAGGATGTGAGGAAGAAACGCTGTCGGTGCATCTGAAGCCACAGATTGGAGCTGATTTCTACTCTGGACAGAAAGAAAACGACCAGAATGATCCCAGACTGACATAAAACGACAAAGATTAGAGATAAAATGACAATTATCTGTTTTTGTTCTTTATAGATTCATTAAAGGTCTTCTGGAAATACGACTAAAGCTGCTGGATCAAAAATAAACAAACAGAAACTTCAATTATCAGTGATGGAGAAAGTTAGGCTACTTAGATTTTCTTTTAGCTTCTTAGAGTGATTACAGTCGACTACAGCTGCTGACTCCTCTGATCCAGTTTAACTAGAGCCACTGATCCACTCATTAGACTCAGACACTACAGTGGGAAAGTCTGAGGAGCTCAGCAAAGATCTGAAGAAGCAAATCATGGACTAGAACCAGTCAGAAAGTCCCTTGGAGCCGTTTCAAAGCAGCTTCAGGTCTGGTCTAGTTTGGTTTGGTCCGGTTTGGTTTAGTCCAGTTTGGTTTAGTCTAGTTTGGTTTAGTCCAGTTTGATTCACGTTTAGTCCAGTTTGGTTTGGTCCAGTTTGGTTTAGTCCAGTTTGGTTTAGTCCAGTTTGATTCACGTTTAGTCCAGTTTGGTTTAGTCCAGTTTGGTTTAGTCCAGTTTGGTTTAGTCTAGTTTGGTTTAGTCCATTTTGGTTTAGTCCAGTTTGGTTTAGTCCAGTTTGGTTTAGTCCAGTTTGGTCCACATTTAGTCCAGTTTGGTCCACATTTTTTTCACATTTGGTCCAATAGTTTCTTGACACCTGGTCAGGATGCTCAAAAGTCAACCAGGAACCAGCAGAAAGCAGGTCTGTTTAGTTTAGTCCAGTTTGGTTTAGTCCAGTTTGGTCTATGTTTAGTCGAGTTTGGTCTATGTTTAGTCCATTTTGGTCCAGGTTTAGTCCAGTTTGGTCCACGTTTAGTCCAGTCTGGTCAATGTTTAGTCCAGTTTAGTTTAGTCCAGTTTGGTCCACGTTTCGTCCAGTTTGGTCCACATTCTCTTCACATTTGGTCCAATAGTTTCTTGACACCTGGTCAGGATGGTCCAGAGTCAACCAGGAACCAGCAGAAAGCAGGTCTGGATGAACCAGAAGCTGCTGGAACACAGCTGTCAGTGTCCACAGGGTTGGACATCAACATGAGCTGAGAGGCTCCATGAAGAAGGAAGTTCTTCCTCTAGAAGCAGAACCTTAAAGCTCCACTGATCACATGGACAAAGAAAAGGCCTTCTGGAGGAAAGTTCTGTGGACATACATCGATCAGCCCCAACATTCTGACCTCTGACAGGTGAAGTGAATGACATTGATCATATTGGTACTATGTGGTGTTCTGATGGAGAACCTTGATGAGACTTAGACACCCAAATAAACATTGTCGAAATCCCAAATGTCCCTGGATGAAAATGCACCCCACCACATGGAAACAACACCAACCAATCAGGAACATGTGGAGGAACATGACAATGGTCCAACATGTTGATGTGACCTCCAGACTTCCTACAGCCCATTCTGATCAAGCATCAACAGGATGCAGTGGAACCAGTTGGATTGACAGAGGCCCCACTGCACAAGCCAGAGTAGCCAAAGGATCCAGTGGTTCCAGACCCCATAGGACCCCTGAGAGGTCCTCTGGTCCAATGGTTCAGAGCATTTTAAGGGGGACCAACACAGTATTAGAGAGGTGGTCATGATTGTTTATTTGTGCAAAGATTCATGTTTCAACGATTCCGTCACAGAACATTTCTGGGAGTCTTTGGAAACCAGAGACTGACGTGATGAACATGGTGTTTATAAGTCAGTGGAAACGTCTGTTAATGATTTGGTAACGATGGCGTCGCCTCGTTGCACATTTATTCTGTGTGTTTTTGTTGTTTTGTGTCTCAGGGTGTGAAGGATGTCAGAGCTCCATTATCTGATATCACCCTGTTAGTTTGCCTCTGATTATATAGTTTTATGCTCTTAATTCAGTCTGAGAGCCTCCATGTTCATAATAAATGAAGGCTGAGTTTGGCCCTTTGACTCACTAAAGGTCCTGATATTTATCACAGATTTCAGTTTGTGCTTCTGTAGCCTCGCTGTGTTTTTATTAACTGCTGCTGGAGGTGCAGCAGAAGCACTTAATAACATCTTCTGACACAAAATGACGGGAGTTCAGAAAAACAACGGAGACGCTGTGGTTCGACTTTTAACCAGCGACAACATGATCCAAACATCCGTCAGCATCCGGCTGCAGACAAACAGACCAGAGGTGGAACAAACTCAGGAGGTCCGACTGTTTATTCTGGATCAGACAAACGTATCGGCTCTGAGCTGCACAAACATGCTGTCAATCAAAGTTCAAATGTCCTCTGGTTTAGTGAAAACAAACTCTAACATGTTGTTTCACCCTTTAGGAACTTGGGCTCATTGTCTGGTTGGAACATCCAGCTGTGTCCCAGATCAACCTTCTGCTGATGGTTTTAGGTTCTGATCCTCCTCCTTCATTGTTCCATTGACTTTGTGTGAAGCTCCAGTTCCACAGAGCATGATGCTGCCACCTCCATGCTGATGGTAGGTCTGGTGTTGTTGGGGTTGAAGGCCTCACCTTCTCTCCTCAGTCTTTGTTCCATCTGACCTCAGAACTTTCCTCCAGAAGGCCTTTTCTTTGTCCATGTGATCAGTGGAGCTTTAAGGTTCTGCTTCTAGAGGAAGAACTTCCTTCTTCATGGAGCCTCTCAGCTCATGTTGATGTCCAACCCTGTGGACACTGACAGCTGTGTTCCAGCAGCTTCTGGTTCATCCAGACCTGCTTTCTGCTGGTTCCTGGTCGACTCTGGACCATCCTGACCAGGTGTCTCTCAGCAGCAGGTGGTAGTTTGTGTTTCCTTCCTGATGGTGGCAGCAACACACCTGGACCATGAACTTTATACTACAAACAGGTGATTCTAGGACCTGAAGCTGCTTTGAAACGGCTCCAAGGGACTTTCTGACTGGTTCTAGTCCATGATTTGCTTCTTCAGGTCTTTGCTGAGCTCCTCAGACTTTCTCACTGTAGTGTCTGAGTCTAATGAGTGGATCAGTGGTTCTAGTTAAACTGGATCAGAGGAGTCAGCAGCTGTAGTCGATCAGAATCACTCAGGAGAAGCTAAGAGGCCATGAAGCTAAGAACATTTGATTAACACAACTCTCTACATCAATAAAACTGATAATCTGAGTTGCTGTATGTTTATTTAAATGTGTAAATTGTTGGTTAAACAGTTTAAACAGTTGGACAAATAGTTAAAAAACAATAAAATCATGACTGAATTGATCATATTTAGCTAAAGGTTCTGGGTAATCATCCGTAATATTGAGCCTAAAGTGGTGAGAGGTTGTTCTCACTGTATTTTCTCATTAGGAACTAAACGCTGGTTGCACAATGGGGGCAGCAGAATAATGACAGTGTTCTTCCTGATAAGACTAGTTTCAGGGTAAAATTCAGTTTGCAGCTACAAAGCTTCAATAAACAACTAAAATACAGAATGAATGTTGATGCTACAGGATTCACTGAGAAACACACTGAACATGACATGTAATTAATTCATCTCAATTAGTCCCATTAGGCGTGTTGTGTCGACGTGTTTGAATCCTGTCTCAGCAGGTGTTAATCAACATTTACAGTCTCTGGGATGAATCAGGGTCGGATCATGAATGTGGTAATAAGCCTCAGACAGCAGCTGCTCCTTTAAATCTTCATCGCCGTCATCATGTCACTGATTTAAATCAGGATTCAATTCAAGCTGAGGAGTCGTCTTCATCAGTTCATGTTTTCAGACTTAATGAATGTTTGTGTCGGTTTGCAGCTGAGCTTCAAATGTTTCTGCATCAGATCTGATTACTTCATGTTTATAAGAGCAGCTGGTGGAAAACGGCAGAAAAAACTGAGCTGAAGACTGAAGTTATGATCAGGAAGGTTTATAGATGGAATAAGATGCTGCTGCAGAAACCAAGACTTTGACAACAACAAAGAGACACAAAACAACCAGAAAGAGACACAAAACAACCAGAAAGAGACACAAAACAACAACAAAGAAACACAAAACAACCACAAAGAGACACAAAACAACCACAAAGAAACACAAAATGACGACAAAGAGACACAAAACAACCACAAAGAAACACAAAACAACCACAAAGAGACACAAAACAACAACAAAGAGACACAAAACAACAACAAAGAGACACAAAACAACAACAAAGAGACACAAAACAACCAGAAAGAGACACAAAACAACAACAAAGAAACACAAAACAACCACAAAGAGACACAAAACAACCACAAAGAAACACAAAACAACCACAAAGAAACACAAAACAACCACAAAGAGACACAAAACAACCACAAAGAAACACAAAACAACCACAAAGAGACACAAAACAACCACAAAGAGACACAAAACAACCACAAAGAAACACAAAACAACCACAAAGAAACACAAAACAACCACAAAGAGACACAAAACAACCACAAAGAGACACAAAACAACCACAAAGAGACATAAAACAACAACAAAGAGACACAAAACAACAACAAAGAGACACAAAACAACACAAAGAGACACAAAACAACAACAAAGAGACATAAAACAACAACAAAGAGACACAAAACAACAACAAAGAGACACAAAACAACAACAAAGAGACACAAAACAACAACAAAGAGACACAAAACAACCAGAAAGAGACACAAAACAACAACAAAGAGACATAAAACAACAACAAAGAGACACAAAACAACAACAAAGAGACACAAAACAACCACAAAGAGACACAAAACAACAACAAAGACACACAAAACAACCGCAAAGAGACACAAAACAACCACAAAGAGACACAAAACAACAACAAAGACACAAAACAACCACAAAGAGACACAAAACAACAACAAAGAGACACAAAACAACCACAAAGAGACACAAAACGACAACAAAGAGACACAAAACAACAACAAAGAGACACAAAACAACCAAATGCAGCTACAAACTGAAAAGTCCATTAACAGTAGTCAGGTTCAACCTCCTTTTTGGACTTCAAGGACCTGTAACTTTGAAAATATTCTCAGTCTGAAGGTAGAACTTTGTGTCATTAATAAATATACTGATGCTAATATAAGGCTGACGTTCTTTTTCACCTCTCGTCTCAGATTTCTGTACAACTCGATGTACATCTGATGTTAAATCAGACGAATGAGGTTTGAGGAAAACTGAAGCAGGTGCAGAATCTGGACGAACTGGAAGCGTCTGACTGTTGACGCAGAATAAACAACGAGTTCCACTGATCTCCTTTTCACAGGAGAAAACCAGAATCTCATCAGAGGAAGCCTGAGTTTTACCTCCTGATGGTGTTAAAGGTCTCCTCGGCGCTGGAGGCTGATTTAACAAACTGAATAACAATTTCTGCATAAGTACGTTTTCAAAGAAGCAGACGTCCACTTCATTAACTCCTGCTAATGGCTCTGATTATTTATTCTGCTGAGTTTATTCTGATTCTGTGACCCCTGATTCCTCGGCTGCTTTAATGGAGCGGCATCCTTTCATCCGCCGCTGCCTCTTCCTTCATATCTGCATCTCTTTCTGTTAAAAGCCGTCGTGACTCGTGTTTTTTTCCTCTCATGCTGGCCTTTAGATTAGCTTTTATCTGGTGAAATTAGCTGCATGACACGACAGAAAAGCAACGGCGACGACAATAACGGTCCACAATGCTGTAAATAAACATTTTATTAAACCTCTGAACCCCAAGCAGCCGTTCAGCCTCATTTTAACTCACTGTGGTTCATTTTTATGACAATCTAAAGTCCTCTATGGAAGCAGGGAATGGGAAAAACAACTACACTATATCTAAAAGTACTGGGACGTCTGCCTTTACATGACCTTTAATGACGTCCCATTCTGAATCTGTCGGGTTTAATATGGAGTTGTTCCACCTTTTGCAGCTATAACAGCCTCAACTCTTCTGGGAAGGTTTTCCACAAGGTTTAGGAATGTGTTCATGGGAATCTTTGACCATCTTCCACTGATGTTGGACCAGAAGGCCTGGCTCTCAGTCTCCACTCTAATCCATCCCAAAGGTGTTCTATCAGGTTGAGGTCAGGACTCTGAGCAGGCCAGTCCAGTTCCTCCACACCAGTCTGGATCATCCATGTCTTTACTGACCTTTCTTTGTTTCACTGGTGGCAGCCATGTTGGAACAGGAAGGGGCCATCCCCAAACTGTTCCCACAAAGTTGGGAGCATCAAATAGTCCAGAATGTCTTGGTCTGCTGAAGCATTAAGAGTTCCTTTCACTGGAACTAAGGGGCTGAAGAACAACCCCCCACCATAACCCCCCTCCACCAGACTTTACACTTGGAACAATGCAGTCAGGAAGTACCGTTGTCCTGGCAACCTCCAAACCCAGACTGGTCCAGTAGAGAAATGTGATTGGTCCCTCCAGAGGACTCGTCTCCACTGCTCTAGAGTCCAGTGGCGGCTGCTTTACACCAGTGGTTCTCAACTGGTGGGTCGCAGAAGCAAAAAGTAGTGGTATGAAGTCTTTTATTTTAAAGGACGTGTCTCTTGTGACTCAGTTTGCTTTCAATCGCAGGATATTTAGTGGTGGTGACACCAGTCGTTGCCCATGATTAGCCTCTAGATCTGTCTCTGCCAGCTTATTGGAGAAATTTATGCTAAAACGAGCCAAAAATGAACCAAAATGTGCTCAGAATCTGTCAAAATGGGCCAAAATATGGGCCAAACTTGGCAAAAGTGTCCAAATATACCAAAATGAGCAAAAAAATAAGCCAAAATTTTCCCAAGTTGTATCAAAACGTGTTGAGACTCCACCCAGATAAACTTTAATTTGCTAATAGGAACAGCAAACTTAACCAATTTGGGTCGTGGCCGTTATTAATAGAGACACAGTGGGTCCTGAGGCTGGACCAGGTGAGAACCACTGCTTTACACCACTGCATCAACGCTTTGCATTGACCTTGGTGATGTGAGGCTTGGATTTAGCTGCTGGGCCATGGAAACCCATTAATGAAGCTCTCTACCACTGTTCTGGAGCTGATCTGAAGGCCTCACCAAGTCTGGAGGTCTGGAGCTGTTGACTCTGTATCATGGTACCACCTTGAATCCACTGAGCTCCTGACAGCGACCCATTCATTCACTAAGAAGCAGTCTGCATGTCTAGGGGCTGGATTTATACACCTGTGGCCATGGAAGTGATTGGAACACCTGGATTCAGTTATCTGGAGGGGCGTCCCAATACTTTTGGCAATACAGCGTATGTCCAAATTGCCCAAAACCTGCCCAGAATGACTCAAATCTTGTCAAATTCACTTGAAACTTGTAGAGAAACAACCCAGAAAGAGTCCAAAATGAATCGAAACGTCTTCATAATGACCTGAAACTTGTCCAGAACGCTCAAAACTGGTTCAAAACTACCTAAAATCTGTCGACAGTGACTCAAAAATCCCCTGAAACCTCCTCAAAATAGTTAAAAATGTGTCCGTAACGACTCAAAATCCCTTCACAATGACCTGAAACTCATCCTATACGACTCAGAACTTGTAAATCACATTCTGAAAGCTGCTTTAACACTGATTCATCCTTTAACCTCCATCACTGTTCTTCCACTGTCTCCATCCAAACGTCTTCCTTCCTCTCTGCTGTTTGCTTTCTGAGCTCAGCGACAACAAATCAACGCTTCCTCAGTTCAATCATGAGTTCAATCAACTCGGTTCCACGTAGAAAAGCAGAAAATCACTGTCAGTAATTTGCTGTTTGTCTTTTAAATCCTCGTTTCCATGCTGGATTTTCCATCTTCTCCTGTCTGACTGATGCGCTGCAGAAACAATGGGAGGAAATGGTTTGTGATTAGGATAAGAGGCGACATGTACAGAAGAAGACTCCTAAAAATGACCTTCATATGCTGCTGATTTATTTCCTCGTTTTTACTGTGATGGGAACATAATCGGTGTTTGCATGAAGCCGACGGGACGAAGTTCAGGAGGACGGAGAACAAAGAGGACAATTTAATTTGGCTTTTACACAAAAGACTCTTTCATGTCAACACAGGTGGAGTAAATCTGACTGGAGCAGGAAGGACACTAGTGAGGGAGGCCACCAAGACTCCTATGACTCCTCTGAAGGAGTTAGAAGAAGGAGACTAGTGAGGGAGGCCACCAAGACTCCTATGACTCCTCTGAAGGAGTTAGAAGAAGGAGACTAGTGAGGGAGGACACCAAGACTCCTATGACTCCTCTGAAGGAGTTAGAAGAAGGAGACTAGTGAGGGAGGACACCAAGACTCCTATGACTCCTCTGAAGGAGTTAGAAGAAGGAGACTAGTGAGGGAGGACACCAAGACTCCTATGACTCCTCTGAAGGAGTTAGAAGAAGGAGACTAGTGAGGGAGGCCACCAAGACTCCTATGACTCCTCTGAAGGAGTTAGAAGAAGGAGACTAGTGAGGGAGGACACCAAGACTCCTATGACTCCTCTGAAGGAGTTCCTGTTCATCAACAACTGTTGTCTGTTCTTCACCAGTCAAAGCTTCATGGAGACAAAGAGAAAGACTCTGTTGGAAAAAGCTCAGATTAAATCTGGACTAGAGTCACCAGAAGACATGTGGAGACTCTGAAGTCACCTGAAGAAGGTTCTTTGGTCTGAGGAGACCAGGATGGAGGTTTATGACCATCAAGACTAGACACTAAACACTGAACATCATCACATACACACCATCTCCACTGTGAAGCATGGTGGTGGCAGCATCATGGTGTGTGGATGTTCCTCAGCAGCAGGTCCTGGAAGGCTTGTAAAGGTAGAGGGTAAATGAATGCAGCAGAGTCCAGAGAAGTCCTGGAGGAGAACCTCAGAACTTTACATCACACATGACTCATTTAAAGACGGTCAGAAAAAGGAAACGACTGTTTGTGTTTTTACAGTTTCTGACGTTCGATGTCTTTTTTAAAACACAGCATCCTTCAGACACTGTGGGGTTCAGATTTGTGTTTTTACGTCACAGGAGGAGAAACTGCAGCTGCTATTATTCTTATTCTGCAGCTGAGCAGCTTGTAAACACAGTAATTCCTCCTTGGATGGTTTTTCTGGACACCTGACAAAGAAGCTGTCAGCGTAGCAGCTCAGAGGATTAGACATAAGGAGGGACAATCGAGGATTAAGTTGAATATCTGATGCGTATTTGTGCTTTTACAGGTTCTGGCAGATCAATGGTGGCGTTTCAGTGATTCCTGCTTCAAAGAAGGGTTGTCAGCAGCTTTCAGGTTATTTTTGTTCATATAGTTTTTAAACGAAAACAAACGTTTCAGACATTGTGGCGGGTTTTGGGTTCACATCTGTGGATCTGAGTTACAGGAGTAGAAACTGCAGCTGCAATTAGTCTTATGACAGAACTTACAGCAGCACATAAACACAGAGCTGTTTGTTTCTGATGTGGTTTCTCAGCACAATGACACCAGAAGAGTTGAATATGAGGGATGAGGAGGAAAACCTGAGGATTCAAATCTGACGGATACTTGTGTTCAGACAGTTTATGACTAATAAATGGTGGAATTAAGTGTTTTTTTAAGGAAGACATGCCAGCAACTATTAGAATCTGTGGAAAACACTATATTTTTAGCAAATTTTTCAAACAACGCATGATTTTAGGCTCACATTTCATTAATTTTCAAGACTGAACAGTAAATCACATGTGACTCATTCAAAGACATCCAGAAAATTGAAACTCTGACGATTAATTGTGGTTTTACAATTTCTGAGTTTGATAAATTTCTTTAAAATGAAACGTACATTTCAAACATGCTGGTGAGTTTTAGGTTTCATCACAAACACACCATCTCCACTGTGAAGCATGGTGGTGGCGGCATCATGACGTGAAGCACGGTGGTGGCAGCATCATGATGTGAAGCATGGTGGTGGCGGCATCATGATGTGAAGCACGGTGGTGGCAGCATCATGATGTGAAGCATGGTGGTGGCGGCATCATGATGTGAAGCACGGTGGTGGCAGCATCATGATGTGAAGCATGGTGTTGGCAGCATCATGATGTGAAGCACGGTGGTGGCAGCATCATGATGTGAAGCATGGTGGTGGCGGCATCATGATGTGAAGCATGGAGGTGGCAGCATCATGATGTGAAGCACGGTGGTGGCAGCATCATGAAATGAAGCATGGCGGTGGCAGCATCATGATGTGAAGCATGGAGGTGGCAGCATCATGAAATGAAGCATGGTGGTGGCAGCATCATGAAATGAAGCATGGAGGTGGCAGCATCATGAAATGAAGCACGGTGGTGGCAGCATCATGAAATGAAGCATGGAGGTGGCAGCATCATGAAATGAAGCACGGTGGTGGCAGCATCATGAAATGAAGCACGGTGGTGGCAGCATCATGATGTGAAGCACGGTGGTGGCGGCATCATGACGTGAAGCACGGTGGTGGCGGCATCATGACGTGAAGCACGGTGGTGGCGGCATCATGACGTGAAGCACGGTGGTGGCGGCATCATGACGTGAAGCACGGTGGTGGCGGCATCATGACGTGAAGCACGGTGGTGGCGGCATCATGACGTGAAGCACGGTGGTGGCGGCATCATGACGTGAAGCACGGTGGTGGCGGCATCATGACGTGAAGCACGGTGGTGGCGGCATCATGACGTGAAGCACGGTGGTGGCGGCATCATGACGTGAAGCACGGTGGTGGCGGCATCATGACGTGAAGCACGGTGGTGGCGGCATCATGACGTGAAGCACGGTGGTGGCAGCATCATGACGGGAAGCACGGTGGTGGCAGCATCATGACGTGAAGCACGGTGGTGGCAGCATCATGACGTGAAGCAGGGTGGTGGCAGCATCATGACGTGAAGCACGGTGGTGGCAGCATCATGACGTGAAGCACGGTGGTGGCAGCATCATGACGTGAAGCACGGTGGCGGCAGCATCATGACGTGAAGCACGGTGGTGGCAGCATCATGACGTGAAGCATGGTGGTGGCAGCATCATGATGTGAAGCACGGTGGTGGCAGCATCATGACGTGAAGCACGGTGGTGGCAGCATCATGACGTGAAGCACGGTGGTGGCAGCATCATGACGTGAAGCACGGTGGTGGCAGCATCATGACGTGAAGCACGGTGGTGGCAGCATCATGATGTGAAGCACGGTGGTGGCAGCATCATGATGTGAAGCACGGTGGTGGCAGCATCATGACGTGAAGCACGGTGGTGGCAGCATCATGATGTGAAACACAGTGGTGGCAGCATCATGACATGAAGCGGGGTGGTGGCAGCATCATGATGTGAAGCACGGTGGTGGCAGCATCATGACGTGAAGCACGGTGGCGGCAGCATCATGACGTGAAGCACGGTGGTGGCAGCATCATGACGTGAAGCACGGTGGTGGCAGCATCATGACGTGAAGCACGGTGGTGGCAGCATCATGACGTGAAGCACGGTGGTGGCAGCATCATGATGTGAAGCACGGTGGTGGCTGTCATTTTGTTGGAACATGACAGATGATTAGTTCAAGGACCATTAGAAAGTTGTAATTCTGAATATTCTGTCTGTTTTTAAGGTTTCTGGCTCTTATAAATGGAGTCATTTTGATGATTTGTGGATTTAAGTTGCAGGATTAGAAACTGCTCCTGTATTTATTGTCATTATGAAACTCAGCAGCACATAAACTGACAGTAATTCCTCTTCGGTTTCTTCTTCTAGTTTCAGAGCCACAGCTGCTCGGATCAGATCAGGACTCTGGATAAGGAGGAACAATGGAGGACGAGGCTGTGGTGTAAAATATCAGCACACAATCTTATTCCACCTCTAACGAGCTATGATGTCACCCTCAGTTAACCTCCTGATCTGCTTTAATCAGATTGCGGCGCTCACAGGATATCTGGAGCTAATAAACGCTGCAGACTGGAGGGATTCAGACCGATGAAATACTCGTCCTAATGGGCACAGATTGGCAGCTGCTGGGCGCCGGGCTCTTATCATCGCAACAAATCACGGCTTTCTTTGTGTAATTTTAATTTCTGCTCTCCCACAGCTGATTTAGCAGCTGCCCCGCGTCGCTCGGATGCATGATGCCATTCAGGCCTCTAATCGGTGTTAATCACCTCCATGATCGGCGCCTCGGAGCAGCAGAAAACACAAAGCTGCCTCTGAACCGCTGCGTGACTCACTCAGCTGATGTTCGAGACAACAATGGGGCGTCCTCCCACTCCTCCGAGTCCTCTGGCCTGCAGAGCAACGATGAGGAGCTCGGAGAGATGAAGACAGTCCTCTTCATCCACACATTCATGGTTCTGTGGGGCTGAGCGTTGTGTAAGAGCGTGACTCACAGTCCTGACACCGCTGAGTGGGCCTCTCCAGGAGTGGACGCTCTTCCGCTCTGCTGCAGGAAGCCGTTCGGTGATTCGCTACGCAGGTGAGCCGGGACCAGATCCAGACCCACGGTGTAAAAATAGGGTCTTCATGCGTGGAAGTGCTGACAGTTCAGCCCGTTGTGTAACGTCCTCTGTGGGTCAGGAGTAGCGCTGAACGGTATCACAGCGACGAGCCACTAAAGGTTCTGGTCACTGGCGTCTGGACTCAGAACCGCAAAACCAACCAGAGGGTTCAGGAAGCAGGTCGTCTGTCAGAAAAC
This sequence comes from Dascyllus trimaculatus, assembly GCA_024666655.1. Taxonomy (NCBI): domain Eukaryota; kingdom Metazoa; phylum Chordata; class Actinopteri; family Pomacentridae; genus Dascyllus; species Dascyllus trimaculatus. The sequence goes on from JAMOIN010001448.1 coordinate 40,153, forward strand.
AGTCACCAATATTCTAAAATTTATCACCTCAGAAAATGTAGAAATGGGGATTCTTGGATCAGAAAACAGATCCTGGTAGGTCCTTGAGAGTCAGTCAAGATGTTTTTAACTGATTAGTATCAACACAAACCAAAGACTGCTCTAAAACCAGGTCTGAAACTGGGTTAAACCCAAGTCCAAAACATCCCAAAACCAGCCCAACACTAAGTCCAAAACTAGTCTAAAACTAGGTTCAAACCCATCCTAAAACCAGTTCCAAGACCAAGTCCAAATCCAGTCTAAAGCCAGGTATGAAACAGGTCAAAAAACAGGTTCAGACCCAAACTAAAATCAGCCCAACACAAAGTGCAAAACCAGTCAAAATCAAGTCCAAACCAGTCCAAAACCAGGTTCAAACCCACCCTAAAACCAGTCCAATACCAAGACCAAAACAAGTTAAAAACCAAGTCCAAAACTAGTCTAAAACCAGTCTTAAACCAGGTTCAAATCCATTCTAAAACCAAGTCCAAAACCAGTCTTAAACCAGGTTCAAACCCATCCTAAAAACAGTTCCAAGACCTAGTCCAAAACCACTTTAGAGCCAGATCTCAAACCAGTCCAAAACCAGGTTCAAACCCATACTAAAACCAGCCCAAGACCAAGTCCAAAACCATCCTAAAAAAAAGCCCAAGACCAAATCCAAAACCAGTCTAAAAGCAATTCAAAAGCCAATCTAGAACCAGTCTAGAGCCAGGCTAATACCAATCTAAATCCAGTCTACAGCCAGGCTAATACCAATCTAGAACCAGGCTAATACCAATCTAGAACCAGTCTAGAGCCAGGCTAATACCAATCTAGAACCAGGCTAATACCAATCTAGAACCAGTCTAGAGCCAGGCTAATACCAATCTAGAACCAATCTAGAACCAGGCTAATACCAATCTAGAACCAGGCTAATACCAATCTAGAACCAGTCTAGAACAAGGCTAATACCAATCTAGAACCAGTCTAGAGCCAGGCTAATACCAATCTAAAACCAGTCTACAGCCAGGCTAATACCAATCTAGAACCAATCTAGAACCAGGCTAATACCAATCTAGAACCAGGCTAATACCAATCTAGAACTAGTCTAAAACCAGGCTAATACCAATCTAGAACCAGTCTAGAACCAGGCTAATACCAATCTAGAACCAGTCTAGAGCCAGGCTAATACCAATCTAGAACCAATCTAGAACCAGGCTAATACCAATCTAGAACCAGGCTAATACCAATCTAGAACCAGGCTAATTCCAATCTAGAACTAGTCTAAAACCAGGCTAATACCAATCTAGAACCAGTCTACAGCCAGGCTAATACCAATCTAGAACCAGTCTACAGCCAGGCTAATACCAATCTAGAACCAGGCTAATACCAGTCTAGAGCCAGGCTAATACCAATCTAGAACCAGGCTAATACCAGTCTAGAACCAGGCTAATACCAATCTAGAACCAGTCTAGAGCCAGGCTAATACCAATCTAAAACCAGTCTACAGCCAGGCTAATACCAATCTAGAACCAGGCTAATACCAGTCTAGAACCAGGCTAATACCAATCTAGAACCAGTCTAGAACCAGGCTAATACCAATCTAGAACCAATCTAGAACCAGGCTAATACCAATCTAGAACCAGGCTAATACCAATCTAGAACCAGGCTAATACCAGTCTACAGCCAGGCTAATACCAATCTAGAACCAGGCTAATACCAGTCTAGAACCAGGCTAATACCAATCTAGAACCAGTCTAGAGCCAGGCTAATACCAATCTAAAACCAGTCTACAGCCAGGCTAATACCAATCTAGAACCAGGCTAATACCAGTCTAGAACCAGGCTAATACCAATCTAGAACCAGTCTAGAACCAGGCTAATACCAATCTAGAACCAATCTAGAACCAGGCTAATACCAATCTAGAACCAGGCTAATACCAATCTAGAACCAGGCTAATACCAATCTAGAACCAGTCTAGAACCAGGCTAATACCAATCTAGAACCAGGCTAATACCAATCTAGAACCAGTCTAGAACCAGCCAGTGACCGAGGTAAGGTCAGACTAAACCGAGGTCCATGTCGTAGGCAGGCAGTGGTTGATTATGCAGGTCAGACAGTGAAGATCCCCAGATGCAGGTTTGTAATGCGGTTAGTAAAATTCAGCTCCTGGTGGCTGATTTCTGTGTTTCCTTTCAGTCAGACTGTAAAAAATGTTGGAAATGATTGAATCAGGAAAAGCTGCAGGGAGCTCAGACATCCAGTGTTTCATCCTGAACCTGTATGAAGGAGGTGAAGAAGTCAGAAGATGCCACAGAGACACCAGAGACGCATTAATATGAAACACAGCGGCTGAAGTGGGTTTATCCTTTACGAGCTGCCGTCTGCTGGGTTTTTCTCCACTCTGCAGCTCAGACGAACCCAGACTCTGTCCTTGGTGGAAGCCGACTGTGATGGACGACGAGGGCGGCTACTGATCAGTGAAGTGAGACCAGAACCAACGTTTACGATTCTACGCTTTAATCCCCTTCAGCTCCACGCAGGCCGCAAATATTGTGATCGCTTGAACCGGGCGTCATTAATTCACGGTTCTCGGGGACTGAATCCTCTCCGTGGCCCACTTGAGAGTTTGTTCGGGGATCTTAAATCTTATTAACCGCTGATATGACACCGGCACACACACTCGTGGGTTTAAACACACACTCTGTGGCTGTGCGTCCCATTAGCAGCTAATTAAGATGTGACTGATCTCCTTGGGGGGAAGTGTTCTACTTAACTGCCTCTCCAGCAGCTCGTCGGCCCACATTAATCTCTCTCTCCGGGGGAACATGGATATCGATCTGCTTCTCCCATGACATCAATCTCACTTGGAAGAGATGAGCAAGATTAAAGGGAGATGAGCATCACATCTGGGAGAAGGGCGAGGATGACCTCTGCAGCGCTGCCGAAAATAAAAGCACGAAGAAGAAGAAAGTTTCTGCACTGACACTCACTTTGAGTCAAAACCTGAATAACAGCTGACGACATCAACGACTGAGCTTCTGAACCAGCAGGTGCTTTAATGGGTTTTAAAGGGACCAGGAATGATTAGATTTGAAAATCTGAAACCGTGTCCAAGACAAGTCCAATACCAGTCTGAAACCAGTCTGAAACTGGTCTGGAACCAGTCTGAAACCAGTCTGAAACCAGTCTGAAACCAGTCTGAAACCAGTCTGAAAACTAAACCAGTCTAAAACCAGTCTAAAAACTAAACCAGTCTGAAACCAGTCTAAAAACTAAACCAGTCTGAAACCAGTCTAAAAACTAAACCAGTCTAAAACCAGTCTAAAAACTAAACCAGTCTAAAAACTAAACCAGTCTGAAACCAGTCTAAAAACTAAACCAGTCTAAAACCAGTCTAAAAACTAAACCAGTCTGAAACCAGTCTAAAAACTAAACCAGTCTGAAACCAGTCTAAAAACTAAACCAGTCTAAAAACTAAACCAGTCTGAAACCAGTCTAAAAACTAAACCAGTCTGAAACCAGTCTAAAAACTAAACCAGTCTAAAAACTAAACCAGTCTGAAACCAGTCTAAAAACTAAACCAGTCTAAAAACTAAACCAGTCTGAAACCAGTCTAAAAACTAAACCAGTCTAAAAACTAAACCAGTCTGAAACCAGTCTAAAAACTAAATCAGTCTGAAACCAGTCTGAAACCAGTCTGAAACCAGTCTGAAAACTAAACCAGTCTAAAACCAGTCTAAAAACTAAATCAGTCTGAAACCAGTCTGAAACCAGTCTTAAACCAGTCTGAAAACTAAACCAGTCTAAAACCAGTCTGAAACCAGTCTGAAACCAGTCTGAAAACTAAACCAGTCTAAAACCAGTCTAAAAACTAAACCAGTCTGAAACCAATCTGAAACCAGTCTAAAAACTAAACCAGTCTGAAACCAGTCTAAAAACTAAACCAGTCTGAAACCAGTCTGAAACCAGTCTAAAAACTAAACCAGTCTGAAACCAGTCTAAAAACTAAACCAGTCTAAAACCAGTCTAAAAACTAAACCAGTCTAAAAACTAAACCAGTCTGAAACCAGTCTAAAAACTAAACCAGTCTGAAACCAGTCTAAAAACTAAACCAGTCTAAAACCAGTCTAAAAACTAAACCAGTCTGAAACCAGTCTAAAAACTAAACCAGTCTGAAACCAGTCTAAAAACTAAACCAGTCTAAAAACTAAACCAGTCTGAAACCAGTCTAAAAACTAAACCAGTCTAAAAACTAAACCAGTCTGAAACCAGTCTAAAAACTAAACCAGTCTAAAAACTAAACCAGTCTGAAACCAGTCTAAAAACTAAACCAGTCTGAAACCAATCTGAAACCAGTCTAAAAACTAAATCAGTCTGAAACCAGTCTGAAACCAGTCTGAAACCAGTCTGAAAACTAAATCAGTCTAAAACCAGTCTAAAAACTAAATCAGTCTGAAACCAGTCTGAAACCAGTCTTAAACCAGTCTGAAAACTAAACCAGTCTAAAACCAGTCTGAAACCAGTCTGAAACCAGTCTGAAAACTAAACCAGTCTAAAACCAGTCTAAAAACTAAACCAGTCTGAAACCAATCTGAAACCAGTCTAAAAACTAAACCAGTCTGAAACCAGTCTAAAAACTAAACCAGTCTGAAACCAATCTGAAACCAGTCTAAAAACTAAACCAGTCTGAAACCAGTCTAAAAACTAAACCAGTCTAAAACCAGTCTAAAAACTAAACCAGTCTAAAAACTAAACCAGTCTGAAACCAGTCTAAAAACTAAACCAGTCTAAAACCAGTCTAAAAACTAAACCAGTCTGAAACCAGTCTAAAAACTAAACCAGTCTGAAACCAGTCCAAAAACTAAACCAGTCTAAAAACTAAACCAGTCTGAAACCAGTCTAAAAACTAAACCAGTCTGAAACCAGTCTAAAAACTAAACCAGTCTAAAAACTAAACCAGTCTGAAACCAGTCTAAAAACTAAACCAGTCTAAAAACTAAACCAGTCTGAAACCAGTCTAAAAACTAAACCAGTCTGAAACCAATCTGAAACCAGTCTAAAAACTAAATCAGTCTGAAACCAGTCTAAAAACTAAACCAGTCTGAAACCAGTCTAAAAACTAAACCAGTCTGAAACCAATCTGAAACCAGTCTAAAAACTAAACCAGTCTGAAACCAGTCTAAAAACTAAACCAGTCTAAAAACTAAACCAGTCTGAAACCAGTCTAAAAACTAAACCAGTCTGAAACCAATCTGAAACCAGTCTAAAAACTAAACCAGTCTGAAACCAGTCTAAAAACTAAACCAGTCTGAAACCAGTCTAAAAACTAAACCAGTCTGAAATCAATCTGAAACCAGTCTAAAAACTAAACCAGTCTGAAACCAGTCTAAAAACTAAACCAGTCTAAAACCAGTCTAAAAACTAAACCAGTCTAAAAACTAAACCAGTCTGAAACCAGTCTAAAACCACTTAAAACCAGTCTAAAAACTAAACCAGTCTAAAACCAGTCTAAAAACTAAACCAGTCTGAAACCAGTCTAAAAACTAAATCAGTCTGAAACCAGTCTAAAACTAAACCAGTCTGAAACCAGTCTAAAAACTAAACCAGTCTAAAACTAAACCAGTCTAAAAACTAAACCAGTCTAAAACCAGTCTAAAAACTAAACCAGTCTAAAAACTAAACCAGTCTGAAACCAGTCTAAAAACTAAACCAGTCTAAAAACTAAACCAGTCTGAAACCAGTCTAAAAACTAAACCAGTCTGAAACCAATCTGAAACCAGTCTAAAAACTAAACCAGTCTGAAACCAGTCTAAAAACTAAACCAGTCTAAAAACTAAACCAGTCTGAAACCAGTCTAAAAACTAAACCAGTCTGAAACCAGTCTAAAAACTAAACCAGTCTGAAACCAGTCTAAAAACTAAACCAGTCTGAAACCAGTCTAAAAACTAAACCAGTCTGAAACCAGTCTAAAAACTAAACCAGTCTGAAACCAGTCTAAAAACTAAACCAGTCTAAAAACTAAACCAGTCTGAAACCAGTCAGGAACCAGTCTAAAAACTAAACCAGTCTAAAACCAGTCTAAAAGCTAAACCAGTCTAAAAACTAAACCAGTCTGAAACCGGTCTGAAAACTAAACCAGTCTGAAATTAGTTTAAAATTAGTCTGAAACCAGTCTAGAACCAATCTGAAACCAGTCTAAAAACTAAACCAGTCTGAAACCAGTTTAAAATTAGTCTAAAACCAGTCTGAAATTAGTCAAAAACCAGTCTAAACTAGTCTGAAACCAGTTTAAAACCGGTCTAAAAACTAAACCAATCTGAAACCAGTCTGAAACGAAACCAGTCTGGAACCAGTCCAACACCAGTCTAAAACCAGTCTGAAAACTAGCCTAAAACCAGTCTGAAACCAGTCTGAAAACTAGCCTAAAACCAGTCTAAAACCAGTCTGAAACCAGAACCAAACTTATCCATGATGAAACCCAAAACCAGTCTAAAGCCAGTTTAAAACGAAATCTAAAACCAGTCTAACACCAAGTACCAAACCAGTTCTAAACCAGTCCAAACCCATGTAAAAATCCACTCTGAAACCAAATACAAAGCAATATCAAAGCCAACCCAAGACCAATCCCAAAACCAGTACGAACCCAAATCCAAATCCAAAACCAGTACAAGACCAGTCTAAATCTTAACCAATCCCAAACTCAAAACCAGTTTAAAGTCAAACCAAATCCAAAGCCAGTCTAAGGCCAATCTAAAGCCAAGTCTAAAACCAGTTTAATGCCAGCCCGAAACAACATCCTAAACCAGTCCACAACCAAGTTTTTCCAAACCAGTCTAAAGCCAAGTACAAAACCTTGTACTGGTTTTCAGCCAGTACAAAGCCAGTTTAAAACCAAATCTAAAACCAGTCTGACATCAAGTACCAAACCAGTGTAAAACCAGTCCGAGAAAAGCAAAAGTCCACTCTGAAACCAGTAGAAAACCAGTCTAAAGCCAAACTAAGACCAGTCCCAAAATCAGTCCAAATCCAAATCTAAAACCAGAACAAAACCAGTCCAAAACCTAACCAATCAGAAGTTCAAAACCAGTTTAAAATCAAAACAAATCCAAAATTAAGGTATTCAAAACCAGTCTAAGGCCGGCCCAAAACAACATCCTAAACCGAAGCTGGACAGAACTGATCCAGAATCCTCTACAGTACAGTACCAGTCCAAAACCAAGTTAAAAACCAGTTAAAAACCAGTTAAAACCAGTTAAAAGCAGTCTAAAACAAATTATAACCAGTTTAAACCAGTTAAAACCAGTATAAAAGATGGAGAACCAGCCAGAACCCAGCTGAAGGTGGGTGATGCTTCATCCAGTCCACCTCCAGGTAAAACCACATCACACCAGGCCTCTGTTCAGCCCAGCAGAGTCCAGCTGGAGTCTCAGGACTAAACGTTTAGTCTGATCCTCCAGGTGAGACCTGATCCTCCAGGTGAGACCTGATCCTCTGAGGTTCTCTGAGACGTCTCCACACAGCTGATCTGAGCCTTCGCTGCTTCCAGACTGTTTTAAGGTAACGTTTACTTTAAACATCTGTTCTGAGTAAACTGTTTAGTTAAACCAGGAGGAGGTCTCTGTGGTGGATCTGGTCTTAAAACACAACCTGACTCCATTTTGTTGAAGGTGTTACTGCTCTGCTCAGAGAGGGAGACGGTTTAACTCTATTTATTAAATAAAGATAACGTCTAAGTGGAAGTCAGAGTGAGTGATGAGTAGAGTAACCAGACCAGACTGAAGAGGATCAGCTGGTGGCCAGGAGAGGAGAGGAGAGGAGAGGAGCAGGGGGAGGAGGAGGCAGCAATCAGGTGGACCTGGTTGTCTAAATGATAGGACCTGGTTTTGGGAACCGACCAGCTTCCTGCAAACAGGACCAGGCAGAAGTCCAGCCCACCAATCAAAGGCCTCCTCCTTGGCCGTCACTAAGGTGAACCAGAGAGGAGCCTCCACTAGAACTGACATGCAGCCCGGCTGGTCCTGAGTTCTGAAGGATTCAGACCAGGTGTCCTTCAGTGGAACCTGCTTTAAAATGTCCAAACAATGTTCAGAGAAATTATCTACCTGCAGCTATAACTATACCTGTAGCTTTACTCACAGGTACTCAGGAAATTACAGTTCAGTAGTTTAAATATAGCAGGTTTACAACAGGTAATGCAGCATTAGTTGGACTGTAAAATACAAATGGACTACAGGTGAACTACAGGTGGACTACAGGTGGACTACAGGTGAACTACAGGTGGACTACAGGTGAACTACAAATGGACTACAGGTGGACTACAGGTGAACTACAGGTGGACTACAGGTCAACTACAAGTGGATAAAGGTAGACTACAGGTGGACTACAGGTGGACTATAGATGGACTACAGATAGACTACAGGTAGACTACAAATGGACTATAGGTGAACTACAAATGGACTACAGGTAGACTACAAATGGACTACAGATGGACAACAGATGGACTACAGGTGGACTATAGATGGACTACAGGTGAAATACAAGTGGATACAGGTAGATTACAGGTGGACTACAGGTGGACTATAGATGGACTATAGGTGGACTACAGGTGGACTACAAATGGACTACAGGTGGTCTACAGATAAAGTACAGGTGGACTACAGGTGGACTATAGATGGACTATAGGTGGACTACAGGTGAACTACAAATGGACTACAGGTGGACCACAGAGAATACAGATAGACTACAGGTGGACTACATGTGAACTACAACTGGACTACAGGTGAACTACAGGTGGACTACAGGTAGACTACAGGTAAACTATAAATAAACTACAGGTAGACTTTAGATCAGGGGTGGCCAACCCGCGGCTCGCGAGCCGCATGCGGCTCTTTGCCCGGTGTCATGCGGCTCTTGCGGCTTTATTTGATAAATGCAGTGGGGGCAAGATATGCCGCGACTGGAATCGAACCCGGGTCGCTGTACAGGGAAAGCTGTACTTAGGTCGCCTGCTCAACCCGTTGAGCTATACGGGTGCGCGTTCGTGTTGATTTTGCGTTTGTGTTTTTTTACGGTACGTGCATCTCACGTACATGCACGTTGACGCAAATAACTTGGAGGGAAAAAATCCACTCTCAGAATGGCAGGGAAAAAATGCACGGCCAAACGAAAATATGAAGATGAACACAGGACGTTTTTAACAGAGTGGGAGAGTTTATTTTTTTTTGTTGAACGTAATGGAAAGCCATTCTGCCTTATATGTCAGGCATCATTAGCGCATTTCAAGGCTTCAAATCTTCAGCGGCACTTCAGTTCATTCCATGCTAACATCGACCAGGAATTTCCAAAGGGGACTGAACTTCGCAAGCACAAGTTGCTCACTTTGAAAGGTCAGACAGAAAAGCAGAAACAGTTGTTCCAAAAATTTACGAAGCACTCAAAGACCGTAACACTTGCATCGTATAAACTTGCTTGGAACATTGCACGGGCTAAAAAGCCATACAATGAAGGGGAGTTCGTCAAAACATGCCTCAGTGACGTTGTTGAAATCTTGTCTCCTGAAAACGACAAACTAAAACGAATGGTATCAGACATCCAGCTGTCCCGGCACACGGTTGAACACAGAATATCGGACATTAACATGGCTATTGAATCACAGCTGCACTCCGACCTTCAATCCTGTGAGTATTTTAGTGTCGCATTGGATGAGTGTTGTGACATACAAGACAAGCCTCAGCTGGCAATATTTGCTCGGTCTGTGTCAAAAGATTGTGTGATCAAAGAAGAACTCCTTGATATTGTGCCATTAAAAGACAGAACCCGTGGCATAGATTTGAAAGAAACAATGATGGATGCATTTGTGAAAGCAAATCTGCCAATACTGAAACTAACTGCAATAGCCACAGATGGAGCGCCGGCTATGATCGGATCTGTGAACGGGCTTGTGGGGCTGTGCAAAGCTGACCAAACTTTTCCAGAGTTTTGGAATTTCCACTGCATTATCCACATGGAGCAACTCGTGTCTAAATCACTGAATTTAGACAATGTCATGAAGCCTGTGATGGAAATCGTCAACTACATCCGCACACACGCGCTTAACCACAGACAATTCAAAAATCTCCTTGCTGAGCTGGACCAAGGGCTTCCAGGTGACCTGCCGCTGCACTGCACTGTGAGGTGGCTGTCAAAAGGCAAGGTGCTTTCTCGCTTCTTCGAGCTTTTAGATGCCGTTAAACTGTTCATGGAAGAGAAGGACAAGCGCTATCCCGAGCTCTCAGATCACAAGTGGATTATGGATCTTGCTTTTTTGGTCGACATGCTGTGTCACTTGGACAGACTGAACCTAACCTTGCAGGGTAAGTCAAAAATACTGCCGGATCTGGTGCAAAGTGTGTTTGCATTTGCCAACAAATTGAAGCTGTTCAAGACGCATATTCAGAAGAGAGATTTCACGCATTTTCCCACTCTGCTAAAAGCCAGCGGGCAAGTCACCAGCGCTGTCCTGAATAAGCAATCAGCCAGATATGCAACACTGGTTGAAAACCTGCACGAAAGCTTTGTGACCCGGTTCCGCGATCTTCAACTGAAAAGGCCACAGATTACGTTCCTCGTGGACCCGTTTAATGCGGAGACGGACTGTTTGAAAACCCCGCTGGTCACAGATGAGGCTGCGGCTGAGTTGGAGATAATCGAACTTTGTGAAGAGGATCAACTGAAACCTGCGTTGAGAGAGGGGACCATTAATTTCTGGAAACATGTGCCAATGGAAAAGTACCCAAATGTCAAACGGGCTGCGCTTAAGATACTATCAATGTTTGGGTCAACATACGTCTGCGAGTCTGTGTTTTCTACCCTGAAACATGTGAAATCAAAGCATCGATCTGTTCTGACAGACACACATATGAAGGAACTGCTTCGAGTAGCAACAACTGACTATAAACCAGATTTGAAAATAATTGTTGAGGGCAAGGATTGCCAGAAGTCCCACTAAGCAACATGCACGGTAAGAGAAAAATGCCATTGTAAATGATTATATTTTTGTTTGTAGACATGAACTGAACATTGAACTGAGAGTTTGTTTGTGAGATGGTGCACACAGTGTTCATTGTTGAAAATGACTGGCCTGTGGTCTTAGTTCTGTGGGACTCAATTTTTGTCAAATACTACAATTTAATTACATTATTATTATATAATATTAATAATAATATAAATTAAATATTAATATTGGTATTTTTATGTGTCAGAGAGAGCAGGGAGTGAGGGATGGGGCAGTTGATGTGTGCCTGTGTACGATGTGGCTCTTTGCAGTAACACAGTAACCAATTGTGGCTCTTAGCCTCTGACTGGTTGGCCACCCCTGCTTTAGATGAACTACAGGTGAACAAGTCTAGACTGGTTTCTGACCAGTTTTAGCTGGTCTTCCTGTTTATAAACCACCTTAGAAACCTTTTTTTTTACAGGTATTTACTGATATATTTTTTTTTACAGTTTTTAATCTTTACAGTTTTTCTTTTCCTGCTCTCTTTGCTGATGTTGTTTTTTTTTCTTTCTTTTTTCATGCATTAGCTGTTATTGTGTTATTTATTTATTTATTTATTTATTATTGCGTTTGCACATTTGTCATGCAAACAGCACCTCCAGCTCCTGTTTGTCACTTCTGATAAGAGACGGACGTCAAACGTCTCCATCACAAACAGGAAAACACCAGGAACACCTCGTCCCATTCAGACCTGGGCCGTCCCCGTGGACGTGTCCCCGTGGACGTGTCCGTGTGGACGTGTCCGTGTGGACGTGTCCCCGTAGACGTGTCCGTGTGGACGTGTCCCTGTGGACGTGTCCGTGTGGGCGTGTCCCCGTGGACGTGTCCGTGTGGACGTGTCCGTGTGGACGTGTCCCTGTGGACGTGTCCGTGTGGGCGTGTCCCTGTGGACGTGTCCGTGTGGACGTGTCCCTGTGGACGTGTCCCTGTGGACGTGTCCCTGTGGACGTGTCCGTGTGGGCGTGTCCCCGTGGACGTGTCCGTGTGGACGTGTCCCTGTGGACGTGTCCGTGTGGACGTGTCCGTGTGGACGTGTCCGTGTGGGCGTGTCCCTGTGGGCGTGTCCCTGTGGACGTGTCCGTGTGGGCGTGTCCCTGTGGACGTGTCCCTGTGGACGTGTCCGTGTGGGCGTGTCCCCGTGGACGTGTCCGTGTGGACGTGTCCGTGTGGACGTGTCCGTGTGGGCGTGTCCCTGTGGACGTGTCCCTGTGGACGTGTCCGTGTGGACGTGTCCGTGTGGGCGTGTCCCTGTGGACGTGTCCGTGTGGGCGTGTCCCTGTGGGCGTGTCCCTGTGGACGTGTCCGTGTGGGCGTGTCCCTGTGGGCGTGTCCCTGTGGACGTGTCCGTGTGGGCGTGTCCCCGTGGACGTGTCCGTGTGGACGTGTCCGTGTGGACGTGTCCGTGTGGGCGTGTCCCTGTGGACGTGTCCCTGTGGACGTGTCCGTGTGGACGTGTCGTGTGGACGTGTCCGTGTGGGCGTGTCCCTGTGGACGTGTCCGTGTGGACGTGTCCCTGTGGGCGTGTCCCTGTGGACGTGTCCGTGTGGGCGTGTCCCTGTGGACGTGTCCCTGTGGACGTGTCCGTGTGGGCGTGTCCCCGTGGACGTGTCCGTGTGGACGTGTCCGTGTGGACGTGTCCGTGTGGGCGTGTCCCTGTGGACGTGTCCCTGTGGACGTGTCCGTGTGGACGTGTCCCTGTGGACGTGTCCGTGTGGACGTGTCCGTGTGGGCGTGTCCCTGTGGACGTGTCCGTGTGGACGTGTCCCTGTGGACGTGTCCGTGTGGACGTGTCCGTGTGGACGTGTCCCTGTGGACGTGTCCGTGTGGACGTGTCCCTGTGGACGTGTCCCTGTGGACGTGTCCGTGTGGACGTGTCCCCGTGGACGTGTCCGTGTGGACGTGTCCGTGTGGACGTGTCCCTGTGGACGTGTCCGTGTGGACGTGTCCCTGTGGACGTGTCCGTGTGGACGTGTCCGTGTGGACGTGTCCCCGTGGACGTGTCCGTGTGGACGTGTCCGTGTGGACGTGTCCCTGTGGACGTGTCCGTGTGGACGTGTCCGTGTGGACGTGTCCCCGTGGACGTGTCCCTGTGGACGTGTCCGTGTGGACGTGTCCGTGTGGGCGTCCACCTGCCGCACGGTCTGGATTCATATTAAACACAGCTTATTAGGCTCAGCAGGATTCTCCAGCAGCCTCCTTCCTCTGTCACGTCTCAGGCGCCTCCAGCTCTTTACGAGGTGACTGAAGGCAGCAGATGACAGCAGGAGACGCAGATTTAAAGCTGGAAAGTTTCCTGCTTGGTGGGAAGTTTAGCTGGGAAACTAAACAGCGTTGGAGTGCAGCTGGAACCGGCTGTGAGTGCAGCCGGCGGATAAACGGAGGCCTGATACGGCGACCTCGCTGCATAAATGAGGCGGTGGACATGCAGTATTCAGAGGGTTCATGACTGCAGCGCTGCATTAATGATGCAGCAGCAGTAACCAGGGGACTGACTGTATAATTATGGACTGATCTGTGGTTTATTCGCTGCCCCTTTAAACCTCTGCAGCTCAGCCGATTATTGCTAATATTTAATGATGAACTTTGGAGCCTGAAGACATCAGAGGAGGCAGCAGAGTCGATCCTCACCAGAACCACCGTGGCTCCTCACTGGGCCCCTGACTGGGATAAACCCCCACACCTCTGCTGCTCCTCACTGTGGAGGGACGGGGGAGTCCAGGAGGTGGATCTCCAGCAAGTCTGCTCAACAGCCAGCAACTATTCTAAAACCATCCAAGACCAGTCTGAAACCAGACTAAAACCAGTCTGAAACAAGTCTAAGACCAGTCTAAAACCAGCCTGAAACCAGTCTAAAACCAGTCTGAAACCAGTCTAAAACCAGTCTGAAACCAGTCTAAAACCAGTCTAACACTGTCCTACAAGCAGTCAAAAACCACCTAGTCCAAATCCATGTCAAAACCCAGTCTGAAACCAGTCTGAAACCAGTCTGAAACCAGTCTGAAACCAGGTTAAAACCAGTCAAAAACCGGGTTAAAACCAGTCAAAAACCAGTCTGAAACCAGTCAAAAACTAGTCTATAACCAGACTAAAACCAGTCTACAAACAGTCAAAAACCAGTCTAAGACCAGTGTAAAACCAGTCTAAAACCAGTCAAAAACCAGTCTAAAACCAGACTAAAACCAGTTTACAAGCAGTCAAAAACCACCCCAAGACCAGTCAAACTCAATGTCAAAACCCAGTCTAAAACCAGTCTAAAACCAGTCAAAACCCAGTCTATAACCAGTCTAAAACCAGTCTGAAACCAGTCTGAAACCAGTCTGAAACTACTCTAAAACCAATCAAAAACCAGTCAAAAACCAGGTTAAAACCAGTCAAAAACCGGGTTAAAACCAGTCTGAAACCAGTCAAAAACTACTCTATAACCAGACTAAAACAAGTCTACAAACAGTCAAAACCCAGTCTAAAACCAGTCTAAAACCAGTCAAAACCCAGTCTATAACCAGTCTAAAACTAGTTCAAAACCAACTCCAAACCCAGTCTTAAACAAACTTTGAAACCAGTTGAAAACCAGCTAAAAAACCAGCCTGAAACCAGTGTAACACTGGTCTCAATCCAAGTCCAAAACTGTCTGAAACCAACTCCAGAACTAGTCTATAGCTAGTCTAAAAACCATTCTACATCCAGTCTAAAACAAAACCAAGACCAGTCTTAATCCCAGTCTAAAACCAGTCAGCAACCAATCGGAAACCCATCTGACACCTAGAACTAATGTAAAGTTAGTCTAAAACCAACCCCAAAACCAGTTCAAAAACCAGTCCAGAAGTAACTCCAAAACCAGTCTGAAGCCAGTCTAAAATCAACTCCAAAGCCAATCCCAAACTAGTCTAAAACTACTCTACAACCAGTCTAAAACCAGCCCAAGACCAGTCCAAATCCAGGCTAAAAACCTGTCCAAGGCTTTCTCCAAAACCAGTCTAATATTAGTCTAAAACCATCCCACAAGCAGTCAAATCCACCATAAGACCAGTCCACATCCAAGCTAAAAACCTGCCCAAAAACAGCTCTAAAACCAGCTTAGAACTGCTTCCAAAACCAGTTTTAAACTGGTCTAAAACTAAACTACAACCAACCTAAAGCCACCCCAAGACCAGTCCAAAAATTAAGTGTAAAATTTTTCTGAAACCAACTAAAAATAAATCTAGACAACAGTCTTAAACCAAGTCCAACATCAGTCTAACAGTAGGTCTAAGATCAGCCCGAAACCAGCCCAAGACCAGTCAAGGACCAGCCCAAGACCAGTCTAGAATCAGTCAAAAACCTGTCCAAGGTTTTCTCCAAAACCAGTCTAATATCAGTCAAAAACCACCCCAAGACCAGTCCACATCAAGCTAAAAACCTGTCCTTAAGCAACTCTAAAACCAGCTTAGAACTAGTCTAAAACTAAGCTACAACCAGCCTAAAGCCACCCCAAGACCATGTCAAAAACCAGTCCGAAATTAAGTGTAGAATCTTTCTGAAACCAACTAAGAAGAAACCCAGAGAACAGACTTAAACCAAGTCCAACATCAGTCTAACAGTAGGTCTAAGATCAGCCTGAAACCAGCCCAGGACCAAGTCTAAGAGTAGTCCACAACCAGTCGAAGATCAAGTCTACAACCAAGTTATGAATCTAAGAGGAGCTGAATCAGACCCAGAACATAAACGAAGCAACAGGTCATTAAGTTCTGTGAGTGAGAACAAACCGAGCAGCTGAAACCGGAGACAGTCGCTGTGTTTCTGCTGATGTGACTCTCTGCTTTGTGGATCTGATCTCTGAACCTCAATCGATCGTGTTATTGATCAGTTTTCTCTGCCACGGTTCCTCTGCAGCGGTTCTAAAGGTGAGTTTTAACTTTCTCCATGTCTCCTGGAGCGTGATTAAGATGTTTTCAGAGGAAGGAGACGACGTTTTCTGACGTTCTGACGCTTTGAATTTCATTAAAACACAAACAGGACTCTGCCTGAATATCATCCTTTACAAACACACCCACCGAGATCCGTCTTTGTAAAGGATGAAACACATCGAGCCGAGTGAGAATCAGAGCGGAGGCCTCGTATTTCTCCTGCCCTTACATTTATATTCCTGGCTCTGCGGTGTGGTTGATTTAAAATGACTCTCTGCTCCGTCTCTGGGGGTGACGTGGCCGACGACCGGCCCCAGAAAGCCATGAATAAATGGAGCAGGTGTAATGTATGAGTTCCAGCAGGGCGACCTGGGAGGGGACGGTGACCACAGCTCCCAGCTAGGTGTGTCGTACCTGGACGCTCTGACAGGTTGGCCTTCCTTCATCATTCATACATGGATCATGCAAACAGGGAGCTGCTGCATAAAACATGTGCTTCTGCTGAAACCTCTCCCGGGTTAAAAGTCTCCTCCATGTTTCTTTCCTTCTGTTTCACCTCCAGCTCCGTCACTGCTGGTCTAAAGATGACTGACGTCCACCGAGGACGAGACGTGAAACCCTCCGTCCTCGTTTCTCCACAGTCTGAGGGTGAAAAAACAGTTTAAAACCAGCCTGAAACCGGCCCAAGTCAGTCAAAATGAGTCTAAAACCAAGTCCTCAACCAGCCAGAGACAAGTTCAAAACCAGTTCAAAACTAGTCTGAAACCAGTCGAAAACTAACCCAAGACCAAGTCGCAAACAAGTCTAAAACCAAGTCCTCAACAAGCCCCCCAAAAGCCCAAAATCACTCTAAAATCAAGTCCAGGACCAGGTCAGAGATCAGCGCAAAGCCAGTCTAAAACCAGCCCAAGACCACGTTCAAAACCAGTCTAAACGAAGCCCAAGACCATGTTAAAAAACCAGTCTAAACCAGTTTAAAACCAGCCTAAAACCAGCCCAAGACCATGTTCAAGACCCTGTTCAAAACCAGCCTAAAACCAGCCCAAGACCATGTTCAAGACCCTGTTCAAAACCAGTCTAAAACCAGCCCAAGACCATGTTCAATACCAGTCTAAAACCAGTCTAAAACCAGCCCAAGACCAAGTTTAAAACCAGTCTAAAACCAGCCCAAGACCATGTTCAATACCAGTCTAAACCAGTCTAAAACCAGCCCAAGACCAAGTTTAAAACCAGTCTAAAACCATCCCAAGACCATGTTCAAAACCAGTCTAAAACCAGCCCAAGACCATGTTCAAAACCAGTCTAAAACCAGCCCAAGACCATGTTAAAAACCAGTCTAAACGAAGCCCAAGACCAAGTTTAAAACCAGTCTAAACGAAGCCCAAGAACACGTCCAAAACAAGTCCATAACCAGTCTAAAATCAGCCCAAAACCAAGTCCAAAATCCATCTAAAACCAGCCTAAAACCAGTTCAGAACCAACCAAGAACCAGTCTAAACTACAACCAGTTCAAACTCAGTCCTGAGCAGAGTCCACTGGGACTCAGAGACTTTGACGTCCTGTGGTGAACCTTTAAACGTCCCCCTCGTCTTTGTGTTTCCACCTCCATCATGGTGGATCTAAGGCAGACCGACTCCCACATCCAGCAGAGGTCTGAAGCCTCCTCCTGGCTGCAGCTATTGATCTGACACCTTCGTCTTGGTGGCCTCCGGCTGCCGTGGCTCCGTCCTCTGCCTCCACGCTGGTCTGATCTGTAGAAACCTCCGTCTGCTCAGAAGCTGCTCTTTGCTTTGAGGTAAACGAGCATCGAATCCCTTCTTCACCTCAGATCTGATGGTCTGATCTTTCTCTGGAGGCTGATCAGATGGACGTGTTCAGTAAACATAAAGCATTTCTGGGACGTTCCTACTTGATGCTGAACCACTAAACAAAGGAGGGCCTTGGAGCTGCCATCAGACGACTTTGTAATGCTAAAGCTGGTAGTTACACTGTAAAAAATGACCGTTTTTAACTGTAGTTTTATAAACAACTGCTCATTATTTTACAGATTTCTACTGTTTTGTTAAATTACAGATGATAATGGGCTGAAATCACAGGAAAGAAGTGTTCATTTATATGTTAACTGTAAAAAAAAACACACAAAACAAACAAAATACTGGCCAAAACTGCAACGTTTGACTGTAAAATGTGTCTTTGTTGTTGTTTTGTGTGTCTTTGTTGTTGTTTTTTGTCTCTTTGTTGTTTTGTGTCTCTTTGTTGTTGTTTTGTGTCTCTTTGTTGTTGTTTTGTGTCTCTTTGTTGTTGTTTTTTGTCTCTTTGTTGTTTTTTGTTTCTCTTTGTTGTTGTTTTGTTTCTCTTTGTTGTTGTTTTGTGTCTCTTTGTTGTTGTTTTTTGTCTCTTTGTTGTTTTTTGTTTCTCTTTGTTGTTGTTTTATGTCTCTTTGTGGTTGTTTTGTGTCTCTTTGTGGTTGTTTTGTGTGTTTTTGTTGTTGTTTTGTGTTTCTTTGTGGTTGTTTTGTGTGTTTTTGTTGTTGTTTTGTGTGTTTTTGTTGTTGTTTTGTGTCTCTTTGTGGTTGTTTTGTGTCGTTTGTTGTTTTGTGTCTCTTTGTGGTTGTTTTGTGTGTTTTTGTTGTTGTTTTATGTCTATTTGTTGTTGTTTTGTGTCTCTTTGTGGTTGTTTTATGTCTCTTTGTGGTTGTTTTGTGTCTCTTTGTGGTTGTTTTGTGTGTTTTTGTTGTTGTTTTGTGTGTTTTTGTTGTTGTTTTGTGTCTCTTTGTGGTTGTTTTGTGTCGTTTGTTGTTTTGTGTCTCGTTGTGGTTGTTTTGTGTGTTTTTGTTGTTGTTTTGTGTCTCTTTGTGGTTGTTTTGTGTCTCTTTGTGGTTGTTTTGTGTCTTTTTGTTGTTGTTTTGTGTCTCTTTGTTGTTGTTTTGTGTGTCTTTGTTGTTTTGTGTCTCTTTGTTGTTGTTTTGTGTCTCTTTGTTGTTGTTTTGTGTCTCTTTGTGGTTGTTTTGTGTCTCTTTGTTGTTGTTTTGTGTCTCTTTGTGGTTGTTTTGTGTCTTTGTGGTTGTTTTGTGTCTTTGTTGTTGTTTTGTGTCTTTGTTGTTGTTTGTGTCTCTTTGTGGTTGTTTTGTGTGCTGTTGTTGTTTTGTGTCCTCTTGTTGTTGTTTTGTGTCTCTTTGTGGTTGTTTTGTGTCTCTTTGTGGTTGTTTGTGTGTCTTTGTTTGTGTGTCTCTTTGTTGTTGTTTTTGTGTCTCTTTGTTGTTGTTTTTTATTGTCTCTTTGTGGGTGAGCATGTTGTCTCTCCTTTATTTGTTGTTTTGTGTCTCTTTGTGGTTGTTTTGTCTCTTTGTGGTTGTTTTTGTGTCTTTATTTGTTGTTTTGTGTGTCTTTGTGGTTGTTTTGTGTCTCTTTGTTGTTGTTTTGTGTCTCTTTGTTGTTGTTTTGTGTCTCTTTGTGGTTGTTTTGTGTCTTTGTGGTTGTTTTGTGTCTCTTTGTTGTTGTTTTGTGTCTCTGTGGTTGTTTTGTGTCTTTGTTGTTGTTTTGTGTGTCTTTGTTGTTGTTTTGTGTGTCTTTGTTGTTGTTTTGTGTCTCTTTGTGGTTGTTTTATGTCTTTCCTGACCAGGACGACCACAGTGGATGAATAGTCCTGACAGTGAAGCACGAAGGTGGGAGTGTGATGATATGTGTGTGTTTTTGTTTGCTTGTTTTACAGTTAACATGTAAATTAATACTAATGGGATTTTATTAATTATTATCTGTAAAAGAACAGGAAACTTTTAAAAAATCACAGCGATAAACCGTAGAAAACATCCTTTACCTTGTAGATTAGAGTTGACACTAAAACAAATGCTGTAAATGATGACAAACACTTCTGTTAGTATTGAAATGTTAGAAACTCAAGTTTATTCCAGATTATTTACCCTTAATAAGAAAATGTGAGACTCAGTCATGCTAAAATAAAACCCAGCAGCTCTGAACGTCAAACTAACTGAAGCATCGACTCAAGTCTCTGATACATGTTTGTGATTTAAACTCAGGAAAACGTCCGTCAGCTGCTACAAACCTGTAATCAGACTCTGGAGCTGTTTGAAATGCAGCCGAACAAAGCAGAAGATTCCACATTCAGAGAGAAGAAAGTCATAATGAAGGCAGATTAGCCAATCAGAGGCTCCGACTAGAGACTGATTGATCGGCTGGAGGAAGACGATGAAGGCAGATTGGATCTATTCTCTCGGCTCAGACCTTCTCCATCGGTTCTCATCAAGTCTCTTGTTGCTTCTTTTCTTTCTTCCTGCTTTATGCAGTCAGAGGATCGTTAGCCTTTAGCTCTGCATCCCGTCCTGGAGGTTTACAGTCGTTCTGGATGCATTTAATGTCTTCTTGGACACGCTTCCAGTCTCGCTGGATGAGTTTGGTGTTATCCTGGAAACATTTGAGTATTTATTTACCCCCCCTCCACCAAGAAGAACCAGGTCTAGTTCTGGTTCTAGTTGGTTCTAATCTGGTTCCTCCTAAGAACCTGTTTGGAGTCCAGTTGGAGCCATTGGGTCACCATAAAACCACTACGCTAGCATCCATTACATAGCAGTTAAACAATAAGGTCAACGCTCCCTTCCTTCCTTCCTTCCCTCCTTCTTTCTTCCCTTCCACCTTCCTTCCTTCCTTCCCTCCTTCCTTCCCAAGAAGAACCAGGTCCTAGTTCTGGTTCTTAGTTGGTTTTAATCTGGTTCCTCCTAAGAACCTGTTTGGAGTCCAGTTGGATCCATTGGGTCACTGTAAAACCACTACGCTAGCATCCATTACATAGCAGTTAAACAAAAGCAGTAAGTTGATGATAATATCTATGTTTATCTCTATAGATGGTCTTAAGGCTGATTGTGAGGCGGAGGTCCTCCTGTTGCCTGGACACATCCGTGATCACGCTACTGGTGGGACACAACTGTAGCGGATTTCAGGTCAACAGTTTGTGCTAAACTTCCGTGTGTCCCGGGAGTCATTCCAATACATGTGTGATGGGACCAGGGACGTCCTGGAGAACAAGGACACTAATTAGCGCTTGTGTGTCCCTTTCCACCGTTGATGGTTGGTCACCATAACCCCGCCCCCAGCCCCTGACGTACTCGGTGCTTAGCTCTGGACCAGCAAAGAGTTGGTGCTTGCTGAGCTCCAGTTTATAGAACCTGGAGTCGGTGCTTAGGTGGAGGAAACACAAAGAAGTGGAGCTAAGTCAGGCTCTGGATCTGGACTAGACCAGGAACCAGCTCAGTGGAGAAGTTTCAAGTCATGTTGGACAAAGTTAGAATCTTTCTGGGCGGGGCTGGAGTCCTTTTGGTCACTGAATGAAGTATGCTAACGGCGTTATACAAACAAATGAAGTATGCTAACGGCGTTATACAAACAAATGAAGTATGCTAATGGCGTTATACAAACAAATGAAGTATGCTAACGGCGTCATAAGAATGAATGAAGTATGCTAACAGCGTTATACAAACAAATGAAGTATGCTAACGGCGTCATAAGAATGAATGAAGTATGCTAACAGCGTTATACAAACAAATGAAGTATGCTAACGGCGTCATAAGAATGAATGAAGTATGCTAACGGCGTTATACAAACAAATGAAGTATGCTAACGGCGTCATAAGAATGAATGAAGTATGCTAACAGCGTCATATGAATGAATGAAGTATGCTAACGGCGTCATATGAATGAATGAAGTATGCTAACAGCGTCATATGAATGAATGAAGTATGCTAACAGCGTCATATGAATGAATGAAGTATGCTAATGGCGTCATATGAATGAATGAAGTATGCTAACAGCGTCATATTAATGAATGAAGTATGCTAACAGCGTCATATGAATGAATGAAGTATGCTAACGGCGTCATATGAATGAATGAAGTATGCTAACGGCGTCATATGAATGAAGTATGCTAACGGCGTCATACAAACGAATGAAGTATGCTAACGGCGTCATATGAATGAATGAAGTATGCTAACGGAATACTTAAGCACTTCAGTCAAGTTTTTGAGTAATTTTTGACATGATTCAAGAAACTTTTGAGAGGATTTTAACATTTTTGACAAGTGTCGAGCCGTTTTGGACTGTCTTTGAGTCACTTTGAACGTATTCTAAGTCATTTTTGACACATTTTGGGACAGGTTTTTCTATCATTCTAGGCAGGTTTTAAGTTGTTTTGGATAGATGTGGAGCCATTTTGGGCCAATGTGGAACCAAATTTAAAATGTGAATGGTTAAATATCTATCTGAACATGTTGGTAACACCTTAGAAGTTTGCTGGACATATTGATTCCAGTTTAATTTGATTTTTGCAACATAAACAATCATAGAAACTGAGCTATTTTCTGGTTCAGGCTGCAGGGAATCAAAGAAGCTGCTCTCATGAGAAGGTTAACTGCAGGTTCATGCAGCGTTTCATTAAACGTCTGATAAATCTGCAGTAAAGATTTAACGTTCAGGTTCGCTGGCGCCTGGAGCTGCTTTAACACATTTATAAACTGTCTCTTCATGTATTGATTTCAGCGGCTCGTATTTTAAAACGTGCAGCAGCAGCAGCAGCAGCGACCCGTGCAGCCGTTTGTCCTCCGTCGTGACGTAACGAATCGGCTGCTGCTGTTTATCATTTATTTAGACTTCTCTGCTCGTCCCTCTCCTTTATTCATGCGTTCAGAGTCCATTCACAACAACGACGGCCTTCATTAAAGCTACGTTTCATGCATAAGTGGCTCTTTGTGTTCCGGCTGCAGACGTGGTTCAGCTGAAGTCACGATATGATGGTGGGTAAAACTAGCAGATAAACAGCCGAACCTGCAGCCGGAGTTGTGAATTAAAAAGCTTCTGCATCATATTAACATGTTATTAGTCTTCTAGAGCTTCAGAGACGTAAAACTACAGTAATGACCTTTAACATTAGATGAACTCAGAGAAATCCTCCAGTAAAACACTGCAGCTGTGATCGACAGGGTTTGACTGATGCTGCTGTAATTTACTGAACCAGTTAATTAAATATGTCTGATCACAGCTTCAACAGCAGAATATGAGGCTCACTGTTTAATATTTTAATATACTGTATTTACATGGAGCTGTGTTTAGTTTGTGTCTCCTTAGCTAACTGCTAATGCTAATGCTAACTGCTAATTCAACCAGCACTGCCACGTTCAATTGACCCTGGCCTGTTTAGGAGATGCTCCAGGTAGCAACCAGTGCCACTGCTACCATTTAGCTAGTTGCTAACTGCTAATGCTAACTGCTAATTCAACCAGCACTACCACTTTCGGCTGACCCATGGCGGTTTAGGAGATGCTCCAAGAAGCAACCAGTGCCGATGATACCATTTAGCAAACTGCTAAATGCTAACTGCTAATTCAACCAGCACTGCCACGTTCAACTGACCCTGGCCTGTTTAGGAGATGCTCCAGGTAGCGACCAGTGTCAATGCTACCATTTAGCTAGTTGCTAACTGCTAATGCTAACTGCTAATTCAACCAGCACTGCCACGTTCTGCTGACCCAGGCCTGTTTAGGAGATGCTCCAGGTAGTGTCCACTGCCAATGCTACCAATTAGATAACTGCTAATGCTAATGCTAACTGCTAATTCAACTAGCACTGCCACGTTCAACTGACCCTGGCCTGTTTAGGAGATGCTCCAGGTAGCGACTAGTGTCAATGCTACCATTTAGCTAGTTGCTAACTGCTAATGCTAACTGCTAATTCAACCAGCACTGCAGCATTCAATTGACCCAGGCCCATTTAGGAGATGCTCCAGGTAATGTCCACTGCCAATGCTACCAATTAGATAATTGCTAATGCTAACTGCTAATTCAACCAGCACTGCCATGTTCAGCTGACCCAGGCCTGTTTAGAAGATGCTCCAGGTAGCGACCAGTGTCAATGCTACCATTTAGCTAGTTGCTAACTGCTAATGCTAACTGCTAATTCAACCAGCACTGCCACGTTCAACTGACCCAAGCTCGTTTAGGAGATGCTCCAGGTAGTGACCAGTGCCAATGCTACCAATTAGATAACTGCTAATGCTAACGCTAACTGCTAATTCAACCAGCACTGCCACGTTCTGCTGACCCAGGCCCATTTAGGAGATGCTCCAGGTAATGTCCACTGCCAATGCTACCAATTAGATAACTGCTAATGCTAACTGCTAATTCAACCAGCACAGTCACATTCAATTGACCCAGGGACGTTTAGGAGATGCTCCAGGTTGCGACCAGTGCCAATGCTACCAATTAGATAACTGCTAATGCTAACACTAACTGCTAATTCAACCAGCACTGCCACATTCGGCTGACCCACGCCCATTTAGGAGATGCTCCAAGTAGCAACCAGTGCCGATGATACCATTTAGATAACTGCTAAATGCTAACTGCTAATTCAACCAGCACTGCCACGTTCAACTGACCCTGGCCTGTTTAGGAGATGCTCCAGGTGGTGTCCACTGCCAATGCTACCAATTAGATAACTGCTAATGCTAATGCTAACTGCTAATTCAACTAGCACTGCCACGTTCAACTGACCCTGGCCTGTTTAGGAGATGCTCCAGGTAGCAACTAGTGTCAATGCTACCATTTAGCTAGTTGCTAACTGCTAATGCTAACTGCTAATTCAACCAGCACTGCAGCATTCAATTGACCCAGGCCCATTTAGGAGATGCTCCAGGTAATGTCCACTGCCAATGCTACCAATTAGATAATTGCTAATGCTAACTGCTAATTCAACCAGCACTGCCACGTTCAGCTGACCCAGGCCTGTTTAGAAGATGCTCCAGGTAGCGACCAGTGTCAATGCTACCATTTAGCTAGTTGCTAACTGCTAATGCTAACTGCTAATTCAACCAGCACTGCCACGTTCAACTGACCCAAGCTCGTTTAGGAGATGCTCCAGGTAGTGACCAGTGCCAATGCTACCAATTAGATAACTGCTAATGCTAACGCTAACTGCTAATTCAACCAGCACTGCCACGTTCTGCTGACCCAGGCCTGTTTAGGAGATGCTCCAGGTAGTGACCAGTGTCAACGCTACCATTTAGCTAGTGCAAATGCTACATGTTAATGCTAACTATTAACTAAAATACTTCAGCACTACTAACAAACTCACCTCCCACAAGGACAATAAAAAAATACTATGAAATTACTGTTTTACTGTGTTTAAATAAAGACCATCTTAAACCTGAATCAGATTTTGTAGT
Source organism: Dascyllus trimaculatus (assembly GCA_024666655.1). Taxonomy (NCBI): domain Eukaryota; kingdom Metazoa; phylum Chordata; class Actinopteri; family Pomacentridae; genus Dascyllus; species Dascyllus trimaculatus. Next base: position 65,295 of record JAMOIN010001448.1, read on the forward strand.
TCTTACAGCTGTTAGAATACGGCTCCATTACAGTGTTTATATTATTTACCAGGTTTACTGTTTTTACCTGCAGCATCAACGGGCTGTGAAGTGAGCAGAGCTGATAACAAACAGAGCATCTGCTGCTCAGAAACATCCAGCCTGAATTGATGCTTCTGACCTGCTGCCTTTTTTCTTCTTCGTCTTCCATAAAGGTCCGAAGTGCAGCTGAAAATTACCGGAGTGGGAAGAGAAAGAGCGAAGCGAGGCGAATGTGAGTGAATCCAGTCACTCTGCTGGTCCATCCACTCATCTGAAACTCTGTCGGCCTCGACTGAAGAGGAAAACCAGACGTTCATCATCATGTCGTCTGACGGAGAGTCAAGCAGCTGATTAGGAGCCTGGATGTATTTTAACTGATGCTTCGTTAATTAGAATGCAATAATTTAAGTAGAATAATGATAAGTGATGTTTTAAAGGAAATCTGATGGAATATTTACAGTGAGTACAGGTTGGCTTATTTACAGACCAGGGCCTGGATTCACAAAGCGTCTCAGAGAGCTTCTAACTTAGCCTTAAAACTCCCAGCAAGGAATCTGAGCTTCAGAGAGATTCAGGAAGTTTCTGAGAGCAACTCTGAGCAAGGAGGGAACAGAAACTCTTATCTTAGTGAGGAGGTGTGGTTGACCCCGTTGCCAGGTGTGACGCAGTCTAAAGGCTGTGATTGGTTGTAACTGGTAATGAATGAACAGTAAAATGAACCATCATATAACCTGGACTGTATTCAGAAATGTGTAATGGTGACATTAATTTTATGTCATGATGATGAAACTCAGCAAATTAAATTAATTGTGACACAGCTTCAAATGTTTGAACGTTCCTCGTTAACATGCTGATTATATTGATTCCTTATTGTTATGTTTACTGTCCATGCTGGTCATTTACTTCATGTGTTTGATATTAATGGTGGACTCAGACTCAGCTGTCAGCAGGTCCTGTGATGCTGTGAGAAGCTCTGGTACGAGCTGCAATCCCAAGGAGAGGAGACGCATTGGTGAGGTCAGACCCTGATGTTGGACCAGAAGGTCTGGCTCTCAGTCTCCACTCTAATCCATCCCAAAGGTGTTCTATCGGGTTCAGGTCAGGACTCTGTGTAGACCAGTCCAGTTCCTCCACACCAGACTCTGTCATCCATGTCTGTATGGACCTTGCTTTGTGCACTGGTGCACAGTCATGTTGGAAGAGGAAGGGGCTCCAAACTGTTCCCACAAGGTCGGGAGCATAGAATTGTCCAAAATGTTTTGGTATCCTGAAGCATTCAAAGTTCCTTTCACTGGAACTAAGGGGCCAAGCCCGACTCCTGAAAAACAACCCCACACCATAATTCCTCCTCCACCAAATTTCACACTTGGCACAATGCAGTCCCAAATGTACCGTTGTCCTGGCAACCTCCAAACCCAGACTGGTCCATCAGATTGCCAGATGGAAAAGCGTGATTCATCACTCCAGAGAAGGCGTCTCCACTGCTCTATAGTCCAGTGGCGGCTGCTTTACACCACTGCATCCGGCGCTTGGCATTGACCTTGGTGATGTACGTCTTGGATGCAGCTGCTCTGCCATGGAAACCCATTAATGAAGCTCTCTGTACTGTACTTGGGCTAATCTGAAGGCCACATGAAGTTTGAAGCTCTGACCCCTCTCCGTCAGTTTACGTGGCCGAACACTTGGTGGCCGAGTTGCTGTTGTTCCCAAACTCTTCCATTTTCTTATAATAAAGCTGACATCTTTTTGTGTTTATTTAGCGTCTCTTTGCAGCTTCCTTGTGTTTCTCGTGTCTTTGCTGCTGAGTAACGTCAGTCTGAACCATTCAGACCACACCACTCGTCTGTCCAGGGATAATCACGGCTCCGTTCGTCACATTTCTCTCCTTTAGGATCCACTTCCTGTCTGCAGGTGCGACTCCATTATGTGTCCTGCTGTGCATCACCTGCTCTGAATGCAGAGCCGCGACAGCAGCACAAAGGATTCACACCGAGGCAGAATTAATAGCACCCACGTAGCTTCCACCGGGAGAAGCTCACAATGCAGCGGCTCTCCGGAGGCGCCGGTGGGCAGCGTTTCTAATGGGGCCATATTAAACGTCGCGCACATCTTCCCGCGGAGTGAATCATTTGTCTAACGGAGCCGCTGGTGTCAGAGAAACTACATTTATGAGCTTCCTGAAGACAAAGGAGAGCCAAGAGAGGAGCAATAAAACGGGTCCAGAGGATACATAATTCATAAATCTGTGCGAGTTCATCAGATTAAACCTGAGAATATTCACTGTCTGATAACAAGGTGGAGGAACTTCAACACGACGGGAGGCTTCCTGTGGCCACGTTCATCTGTTGGTCATCATTTTGTAGTTGTTCTCTAAACTTTTGGGTCATTTTGTCTCTTTTTGGAGAACTTTTGTGTTTGTTTTTGATCATTTTGTGTCCTTTTAAAGTCATTTTTGTGCTTTTGTGGGAATTTTGTGAATATTTGAGATCAAATTGTGTCTCTTTGAGGATGTTGTTGTGTCTTTGTGACTGGTTTTGAACTGGTTTTGTTTCTTTGTGGTTGTTTTGTGTCTCTTTTTGGTTGTTTTGTGTCTTTTTGTTGTTGTTTTGTGTCTTTTTGTTGTTGTTTTGTGTCTCTTTGTGGTTGTTTTGTGTCTTTTTGTTGTTGTTTTGTGTCTCTTTGTGGTTGTTTTGTGTCATTTTGTTGTCATTTTGTGTCTTTTTGTTGTTGTTTTGTGTCTCTTTGTGGTTGTTTTGTGTCTCTTTGTTGTTGTTTTGTGTCTCTTTGTGGTTGTTTTGTGTCTCTTTGTTGTTGTTTTGTGTCTCTTTGTTGTTGTTTTGTGTCTCTTTGTGGTTGTTTTGTGTCATTTTGTTGTCATTTTGTGTCTTTTTGTTGTTGTTTTGTGTCTCTTTGTGGTTGTTTTGTGTCTCTTTGTGGTTGTTTTGTGTCTCTTTGTTGTTGTTTTGTGTCTCTTTGTGGTTGTTTTGTGTCTCTTTGTTGTTGTTTTGTGTCTCTTTGTGGTTGTTTTGTGTCTTTTTGTTGTTGTTTTGTGTTCTTTGTTGTTGTTTTGTTGTCATTTTGTTGTCATTTTGTGTCTTTTTGTTGTTGTTTTGTGTCTCTTTGTGGTTGTTTTGTGTCTTTTTGTTGTTGTTTTGTGTCTCTTTGTTGTCATTTTGTGTCTCTTTGTGGTTGTTTTGTGTCTTTTTGTTGTTGTTTTGTGTCTCTTTGTGGTTGTTTTGTGTCTCTTTGTTGTTGTTTTGTGTCTCTTTGTGGTTGTTTTGTGTCTTTTTGTTGTTGTTTTGTGTCTCTTTGTTGTCATTTTGTGTCTTTTTGTTGTTGTTGTGTCTCTTTGTGGTTGTTTTGTGTCTCTTTGATCTTGTTTTGTTTCATTTTGTTGTCATTTTGTGTCTTTTTGTTGTTGTTGTGTCTCTTTGTAGTTTTCGGGTCCTTCGTTGTTGTTTTTCGTCTCTTTCTGGTCTTTTTGCATTTATCTTATCGTTGTTTTGCACCTTTTAGGTCATTTTGTGTAATTTTGTTGTAATTTTGTGTCCCTTTGCACTCACTTTGTGTTTTTGGTGGTCGTTTTTCATTTCTTTATGGTTGTTTTGTGTCTCTTTTTGGCTGTTGTGTGTAGTGTACGGTCATTTTCTGTCTCTTAGAAGTTGTAATATGGTAGTTTGTTGTTTTTCTCATGTCATTTTGTGTCTTTTGAGGCCATATTGTGGTCATTTTTGGTCTTTCTGAAGTTATTTCATGTCTCTGTGAATGTTTTGCATCACTTTGTGGTCATTTTGTGTCTTTTTGAAGCATTTTTCTATCTTTTTGTGGTCACATTGTGTCTCTTTAAGGATGTTTTTGCGTCTTTGTGAAAGTTATTTTGCATGATGGCGTTTGCTTTGTGTCTTTTTGTGGTGATTTTGTCATCATTTTTTTTTATCAAAGAGACACAAATCCGCCATAAAAAGACACAAAACAACTGCAAGAGATGGAAAATACTCAAACAGAGACGCAAAACAACTGAAGAAAGACACAAGCTGACCTTATGAAGACAAGAAATGACCACAAAGACACACAAAACACCTCCAAAGAGTCAGAAAGTACCACCCAATCTCTGTGGTATTCATGCTGTCCATCTGATCTCAGTGTATCTGTGAGTCTGTTTCCACCACTCGGTCCTGTCGTATCGGTGTTTTCAGATCTCCTTTTGTTTGTTCGAGTGTTTTTTTTATCTGCTTTCACGGCTTCATTTAAAATTCAGATTTACAAAGCAGAGTTTTAAAACTGCTCCAACAAAGTAGTGAAGTGGACCCTCCTGGACCCTCCACCCACAGCAGCTCCAACAGCCAGGGTTTTATTTTTTCATCACGTTTATAATCACAACATTTCAGCTTTCAGCTTTCATTGTGTATTTTAACCTGTCTGCCTCTAAAATCCCTCCTTGTGTCCTTTTGTTGTCTGTTCTGGTTGTTTTGTGTCCATCCTTGGATCATTTTGTAGCCTCTGTGAGCATTTTAGTGTCTTTTTGTGGTCATTTTAAGTCTCTTTGCCACTGTTTTCTGTCTCTTTGAGGTCGTTTTGCGTGTTGTCAAAGTAGTTTTGTGTCTCTGTGGTGATTTTTGAAGCTTTCACCAGCCTCAGACTGCAGCAGCATGAAGTAAGGGCTGAGCTCAGAGCAGTGAATCTCAAGAAAGCTGCTGCCGTTGAGAATGTGCTGGCATCCAGGATCATCAACACCACCCAGAGGATCATCAACACCATCCAGAGGATCATCAACACCATCCAGAGGATCATCAACACCAACCAGAGGATCATCAACACCACCCAGAGGATCATCAACACCAACCAAAGGATTATCAACACCAACCAGAGGATTATCAACACCAACCAGAGGATCATCAACACCAACCAAAGGATTATCAACACCAACCAGAGGATCATCAACACCACCCAGAGGATCATCAACACCAACCAGAGGATCATCAACACCAACCAGAGGATTATCAACACCAACCAGAGGATCATCAACACCAACCAAAGGATTATCAACACCAACCAGAGGATCATCAACACCACCCAGAGGATCATCAACACAATCCAGAGGATCATCAACACCAACCAGAGGATCATCAACACCAACCAGAGGATCATCAACACCAACCAGAGGATTATCAACACCAACCAGAGGATCATCAACACCACCCAGAGGATCATCAACACCAACCAAAGGATTATCAACACCAACCAGAGGATCATCAACACCACCCAGAGGATCATCAACACCACCCAGAGGATCATCGACACCAACCAGAGGATCATCGACACCAACCAGAGGATCATCAACACCAACCAGAGGATCATCAACATCGCTCAGGAGGGTGTTGATGATCCCCTGGCGGTGTGGATCATCAACACCACCCAGAGGATCATCAAGACCATCCAGATGATCATTAACACTGACCAGAGGATCATCAGTACCCTCCAGAGCATGATCATCACCAGCCACAAGATCATCAACACTGCTGAAAGGATGACCAACGACCTCCTGAGGATCATCAACACTGCCTACAGGATCATTAAACCCTCCAGACGATCGTCAACACAACACTGCCAAGAGGATCATCAACCAGAGAATCATCAACACCACCAAGAGAATCATCATCACCACCCACAGGATCATCAGCAACACCCAGAGGACCACCAACCCCAGCCACAAGAACATTGACACCCTCCAGAGGACCATCAACACTAACCAGATGATCATCAACACCACCCAGAGGATCATCAATAACACCCAAAAGATCATCAACATCATCCAGAGGACCTTCAATGACAACCAGAGGATCATCGACACCCTACTGATGATCATCAACACCAACCAGAGGATCATCAACACCCTACTGATGAACATCAACACCAACCAGAGGATCATCAACACCACCCAGAAGATCATCAACACCAACCAGAAAATGATCAATACCACTCAGAGGATCATCAACACCATCAACAAGATCATCAACACTGCTGAAAGGATGACCAATGACCTCCAGAGGATCATCAGCATCAACCAGAGGATCATCAACAACACCAACTTTTTGTGTTTGTTTTGTGACTCTTTGTTACCATTTTGCATCTTTATATCCCTTTTTTACCTCTTTAAAGTTGCTTCATGTCTATTTTTGGTCATTAAGCGTCTCCTTGTAGTTGTTTTGTGACGTCCGGTCGCCATTTTCCATGTTTTTGTACCATTTTCTATTCATTTGTTGTGGTTTTGTCTCTCTCTGTGGTCATTTTGTGCCTCTTTATTCTGTTTTTTTGCACCTTTGTGTTTGTTTTGTGTTTGAGCTCCGTGACTTTCAGACAGGTACAGCCACGTATAGAGGCCTGTAGCGCCTCCCTGACCTCCTTCAACGGTCCATTAATGAGCAGACTGACCTGCAGAACGTCACATTTCACTCTGAACATCCTCCGTCTCCTTTCCAGTAACTCCTGTTGTCAGAGCAGCCACAGTAAATGCTTTCCATTAATCCTCACGCTTCTTCGCACGCCGTCATCTGCGGTGGCGTCCTATTAAATCCACACTGCACCACCCACCTCCATCCTCTGATTTTAGGCCCAATTTTCAGTCATTTCTCTCCGCCGACTCCCCCATGCTTCACCTCTGGTTCCTCCTCTGCACCTAATGGAGGCTAATGCTGCTCTCTGCGGCGCGTTTTCATTCAGACGTGGACGATTTCTGCAGAGGGAGAAAAAGAAACCACGCAGAAGCACGATGGACTGGTTCTAAATGGATTAAATGAGGTGTTTAAACGAAGCCACATGTGTGATTCTGCCTGTGTTTCATGTTCAGCTCTGTGATGGCAGCTGGCATTTTCAGCTGCTTTCTCTTTCATGACAGAGTCTCGCTGTGGTTAATATCACTGCCAACCGCTTTCATTTCCGTCCTGTTGCCGGCTGACCTTAATGGATGACTTTTATGTGCTCTGTACAGTAATCTGAAATTAATGGCTGCCATTATTCAGTGTTTTTCAGCTGTGCTTTTAGCCTGCTGGCAGGTTTCTGGGCCATACGTCTGTGCGCATTGTTAAAATCCCTTTTCTGTAGCTGCATGGAGGAAATTAGAGCTGCTAATTCACCTCCGTGTTGCTGCTGAAGCTGATTCATATTCAGAACATGCAGGTCCAACAGATCGTTTTACACCACAGAGCATCAGCGTTAAATAAATCCAGATAAAGAATAAACTACTGTCATAAAACACAGCAACATTCATTATGTGTAGAATGCATCTGCATGACTACAACAGAATACAATCAGCCTCACGGTTCTTCAGACAGAACGTTTGAAAGAACAGAGGCTGAGTCAAAGTGCTGAAAACAGAGGAACACGATATTAGTTAGCATTAGTTTGTTTACATATTACTACGGAAGCCCTAAGCGGACATGGAACAACTTCATTTTTTCGCTCTGTTTTCTCGTTATAACGACTTAATTTTCCGGTGAGGTACAAAGTGAAACCAACCCTCCAGACCAGAAGGAGCTCTGCCACCGCTGCTCACTACCGACTGAGAGTTCGTTAAAGTTGGAAAGATGTTCACAGATTCAGACTTCCAGCATCAATAACTTGGCAGGGTCAGCGGCTCTTTCATCCCTCTGCAGCTCCGGAAACACCACAATGAACATTTAATTAATGTTTACCATAACAGGAAGTGTCCAAGAACAATGTCGGAGTTGAAGTTATTTATTTTCTCCACGCTGCTCCAAGCTGGTGCTTTTATTTTGACACTTAGGAAGTAAACTCTTACAACTTGTTGACAGTGCAGGCAGCCATAAACCCCGCTACCCTACACACTCATGGAGTTATCAACCAAATTAATAACCTCCAACTCCCATAATGCATTGCAGCACACACACTTAGATGAAACTAACCTTCAACCCAGTGTCTTCGTTGCGGAGTTCAAACTGTTCCAAATGTTTTCGTTGCACACAGAAATAAAATGTTGTTTTCTCGGTAGCAGTTCATAGATTTCATAAATGCAACACGCTGCAGTTTGTTTTCTAGTGTGGCGAGCGCAGAACCAATCAAAGACTGAACTGTGTGCTGCAGTGCATTATGGGAGATGGGGTTTTTAACGTGGTTGTTGGCACCATGAGTGAGAAGGGTAGCGGGGTTTGTGGTTACCTGCCACTGTGGGTCGAGTTGGGTCTCAGACCTCTGTGTTGAAATGAAAGCAGCTGTTTGGGGCGGAGTGCAGAAAAGATCAATTCTCTGACCGAAGTGTTGTTTTTAGAAAATGGTATGTTCAGTATTGTCTTTATTTTAGATGTCAGAGGGGTTTTGTGGCTCCTGGTGTCAACTTTTCTGTGGGAAATGGGTCCAAATGGCTCTTTGAGTGCTTGGGGTGCCGACCCCTGATATGAATGATTAATTAATGATTACTATGATGGTTTAGAGCCCATAATATGATACGTTACAATAATATATGTTACATAGAGTAAGATATAAACATAATCTAATGGGATCAATGAAAACACTTCTTGTTTAGTACATCCACCAAGGAGGTTGTGTTTTTGCTGGTGTTTGTTTGTTTGTTTGTTTGTTTGTGTGCAAAATAACTCGAAAACTGATGGACGGATTTGGATGAAATGTTCAGGAAATGTGTGAAATGGTTCAAGGAATAAATGATGACATGTTGGGACTGATCCGGATCACCGTCTGGATCCAGGATGTTTTTAATCTAAGTGTAACCAGGTGGACAATTAAATGCGGTTTACTCTAAAAGCCACCAGAGGGCACTCTTGTTTTTGGGGTAACCCCCTCTGACCACATGACATTTTGGGTCTCCACGCGACAGACAGCGACAGTGACAGAGTTCTCTTTCCTTCCTGAGTGACATACGCACGGTTGGGCCGGCATTCTTATCTCCGGTTGTCTAAGAAGCTGGGAGGCTGTTAGGAGCTGCCGCGCTAGAGGCCGCACCTGTTCATTAGGTCGGATGGGGTGAAGGCCACATTGTTGGTAGGACATTTGAACTGTGTGTAATTACATTTGTATCTGTAACGTTCCATAGAAAATATGTGATAGAGATTGTGTTGGGGGTGGACTGAAGCTCCTTGGTGGAGGTTTGAGCTCTCTGAGGGCTTTTCTAGTTCAAATGATTTCTCTCATGTTCTGATAGTTTCTTGCAGTAGCAGCGTTTTTATCTTTAATCAGTTTATTTCCACCTTAAAGCTGCAGATTTGAGCCTGTCGTTGTTTATTTTTCCTCCATGTTTCCAGTAACAGCTGGGGGATTCATCCACACGTCCACCTGCCTTGTTTTCCTCCTGCACTGTAAAACCCTGCTTTAATCTTCTCGTCGGCTTCGTTTGCTGACTGTAAATCCCAGAACACACGGAGCATTTCTGACGCCTGCAGCAAAGTTAAAACCTCCCAGAGATCTCTGGAGGTTTCTGTTGGATCCTTTGAGACTTTCACCCTGAACTCTATTGTTCCTCCTCCTGCCCTCATTTCCTCCCATGTGCTGAAGGTGCATTTATTTCCAGTGTATATAAAAATATCTGTGCATTGAAGTTCGTATTGCTGCATGTTTGAACAGAAGTGGGTCACAAACTATATTTCTATTCATTTACTATTTGGAATTTCATTATTATAACTTGATTTAATTGTCGTCATGTCTTTTTATATTTGTTCGTAAAGTTCTGACAAATTGTGTTTAGTTAAACGACAAGTTCGAATAATACTGCGGCATATTTTCTCTTATTTCACTGATTTATTTAATATTTGCGTTTTTATAGTGCAGATTTACCGTTAAATAATTGATAATACAAACTGAACACAGTGGACTCGGATACAGAAACACTGTTCCACTCAATCCCAGCTCGATTTAAAGACATGAACGCTGTTTGGAGGTCATTAACCACCACAGGAGTCTTTGTCATGGTGCCCATCGTCACAATATTGACAAAAATAATCTCTTTTTTAAAATATGCAGTAAATGAAGCATAAATTAACAGGACATTTTCTTTTTTTTTCAGTTCCAGGACAAAGTCTGGAAAACACTGCCAACATATTTTCATTATTTTATAGATTTATTTGATATCTGCATTTTTTACAGTGTAGATTGGCCTTAAAATAACAGGGAAAATATTTGATAATACAAATGAAGCACAGTGGACTGGGACACGGTGAGGTTGTTTTACTTCACTCATGCTTGATTTAAACACATGAGGCCTGTTTGGGGGTCATTAACCACCACAGAAGTCTTTGTCATGGTGCCCGTTGCCAGCTAAACTCCCACAATGCTCTCTGCTTCCAACATGAACTGTAGTCTGTAGGGTGCGAAACCATGATTCGATAGCATGACTTGATGAGATGTGAGATTAATAATTAAAAGTAAGTGGGTGTCTGGCTCTGGTTTGTTCTACAGATGCGCATTTTTTATAACTTTCTATTTCAGATACTTGATTTTTTTTGTCAAAATAAACTCGTGACAAATAAAGGTTATTTTAGGGTCCAAGCACGACAGGGCAAAGGCCCTATTGTTCCTGCTCTGTTTCTTCCTTTGAATCTGACCCCCTAAACATGCTCAAAAACTCCCCAAATTTTGCACACCCATCAGGACTGGAGAAAAACTTGATATTTTGGGGGAATTACACATATGAATGGCAAAATGACTCAATAGCGCCACCTAGAAAATTGGGCTTTGGTGGAGTTAATACGGCTAGTTTCACGTACAGCTATGAAATTTGGTCCACAGGTACAGTAGCCCAAGACAAAAACATTCCTGCTTTGGAAATTTCAAAAAAGCTCCACGGCGCCCCCTAGAGCACCTGGTGCGCAGGCATTGGAATTTAACGAACTCCTCCTAGGATTTTTATCCGATCTTCACCAAATTCGCTGTGTGGCATCCAGACCCCTCCAGGATGAAAAGTTATTAAAATCTTGTGGCTGCGTCACACGGTGTGGGCGTGGCATGGCGGCCATTTTGAATAAATACGCCATGTGGAACGAAATGGGTTTTGGAGGTGAAGGGATCCATGTAAAATCACCAAATCCACACAAATCCTCATTAATCTCAAAAACTAACATTTCATATACAATTCAGGAATGGGCGTGGTCAGACGGCTCCACAGCGCCCCCTACAAATATTCAAATACTCATATAAAATCACTGCTTTATCCTACAAACATGTACTTTGGTAGACATGTATAGTATCCCAAGACCAACAGATCTGTACACTTGAAATTCCAATCGCCTCTACGGCGCCCCCTACACAAAGTCGTGCGGAGACATTGAAATTTAACGAACTCCTCCCAGGATTTTTATCTGATTCTGATGAAATTCACTGTGTGGCATCTAGACCCCTCCAGGATTAAAAGTCATTAAAATCTCGTGGCTCCGTCACACGGTGTGGGCGTGGCAGGGCGGCCATCTTGAGCCTGTGGCAATGAAGTGTGAAAAGCTCATAACTTGACTGTACATGATCAAATGTGAATGAAACTTGATATGCTTGATGACAGGCTATCCCTCAACACTGTGGCACAGTCAAACAGCTCCACAGCGCCCCCTAGAAAATTCAAAAATTCATATAAAATCACCGGTTTGTCCTACAGACAAGAAACTTGGTACATGTGCAGGGCAGGATGCAACACTGGATTAATTTTACTAACTTTTAAGGACCATAGTATCAGATCAGGACTCATGTTACCAGATAGTAAATATGAAATGACTCGGAATCGGACATCCCAACTCAAAACCACAACAGAGGAGAGACGAACAAGTGTGCTGGGATACTTCCGTTTGTGGTAAATAATACTGGTGTAGAAGGAAATGTGGGTTTAGCTCCAGCGGCTAACCTGTCATGAACCCACGAAGCTGCATCTCATTCAGACTCTGCAAACACAAACCTCTGGACGTAAGTGAAGCTGCTGCTGACGGATGAGCAGGACATGCAGAGGAAGCGTTTCTGAGCGACACAGTTCCTCTTCAGCAGATTCCAACAGTCCAGACTGCAGATGAGTTCCTCTAATGAAGAGTCTTTAAAGCACGATAAGGTCAGTTTGCAGCTCCTGCATGACAGCTGCAAGTCTGTGATCTCGGTTTTAATGAGACGAAAACTCGGCATCATCAGATCTGAAGTAAACCACACGAGCAGAGTCACGATCATCACGCCTAATAAAGCTCTGAAGATTTAATCATAAAACCCTGAAGAATGAAACACATTTATGAGGCGACTCACTGGAAGCAGCTGATCCCGTTTTAGATGAGTTAAAACAACTAAAATAAGACGAAAGGATTCAATTCACTTTGCTGCAACCTCATTTAGAAACCCAACATTTTATTTAGTTACTCAGCAGTTTTAGAAATACATGCTGTCTGGGCCACAAACACAGCAGTAAATACACTTTAACTGTGACTGGAACAAAACAAAACGCTCAAAATGACCACAAAAGTGGACATTAAGCAACACAAAACAAGAAAAAATAGACAAACTGACCAAACTGACCACAAAACAACAAGCAGAAGGACAGCAAAGACATAAAACAACCAAAATGAGCACAAAGGGACAAAACAGGCACAAAACAACCAGAAAAGGAAGAAACGTGGCGCCAAAGAGGGCAAAAAAAACCCAACACAAACTAGGCAGAAATCAAGAAAATATGCAAAAAGACACACAAAATGATCAAATTTGACAAAATACAAACACAAAAGTGAACTTTAGAGGCAGCAAAATCATGAAAATGAGACACAAAACAACCTAATGGGACAAAAAACTAACACAAGTGGAAGCAAAGTGGCCACAAAGAGACACAAAACATCCCCGGACAGACATGAAACAAGCAAAATGAGACGAAACTATTTTAAAAACCTGTAAAATTACGACAGAAAACACGCAAACAACCAGAAAGAGACACAAAACCCATCAAAATGAGATAAAAACAACCACAATGAGAAAAAATTACCAGGAACAGACATAAAACCAACATTAAAAAAAAGAAAGCGAACATAGATGATGAAGAAATGATCACAATGAAACAGAAAAACACCGAACGAGAAGCAGCAAACACAAAAACAAGCAAAGCCACAAAGACCACAAGTGACCAGAAGGGACAAAAAAAACCCCACAAACACGAGGAGAAGCAAAATGCCCCAAAAAGAAACACAACAACCACAATAACTCAGTCCCTCCAGGAATTCGCAACTGTTAACGCTAATTCAACCAGTCTCCATGAATTCTGCTCCACCTTCCAATTTCGTCCAATCACCGCGACTTTTCCGCAATCTTGTCCCGCCTCCCGTGAGTTCCACCAATCACAGCAGTCCCCAGTAATGCACGTACGTCACCGGATTCACTTCCTTGTTTATGGTTTGAAGATACAGATACGTATGCAACAAAAACTACTGCAGAACAATTCCCTGATGTTCTTCACCAAAGCGGAGCTAAACTGTTTTCACCCCGTGGAATATTGAGGTGGAACACAAACCAAAACCATCCACTGACAAACACTTTTCTACCGTAAACATATCAGGAGAATGGGTGAAACCAGCGGACCACAGACCAGACAAACCACCGTGATGAAGCTGTTGATCCAGATCTGTGGCAGCACTGAAACAATGAAGGTCAGTTAGATTCATTAACTGACGTGACGAGCTGTGAGCGTGTGTGTGTGAACACGCGTGTGCCAGGATGTGGAATTAACTTTTTAAACTTTTAACATTTTTAATGAATTATACAAAACAAAGAAAAAAAATGCAACTTTTTAGCAATTTTTTACTGACTCCTGCAATTTTATCGCAACAAATACGCTTAAAACGTTGCAACTTTTTAGAAAAGCTGCCGCGAATTCAGACATTTTAGGAGCAACAATCTGGAAAAACACCCTGGATGGACTGGAAAAGACACAAAACAACCACAAAGAGACACGAAGTAGCTACAAAAAAGATGCTAATTGATGCACAACATCAGCAGGATAAACCTTGTTGTGCTGTAATTCATCTGTAAACTGAAGCACATGGAGGATTTTTATGTTTGGGTTTTAGGTCCCGTCCACATGAAGACGAGTCTAAACCCACCAATAGTCCATCAACCCGTGTATCGTCCACACCAAGCGGCGTTTTGGGGGTCTGAAAACGATCCTTTCTGAACCTAGATCCCAGAGTGCAACGATCTGAAAACACCGTTTACGTGTCACCGTTGTTACACCCTGTCTGCTTGCCTCATAGCTCCACCTCTCCATAGATGCTCCAAACTCAGAGAACGACAACAACCATGTCTCCGTATAGTGCTGCGTATGTCCTGCTGATAGTTCCACCTCATCGTCCGTCCAGACTAGAGTCACCATGTTCTATGTTTACATCCTATACAGATTTCTGCCTAAAGTCCCACCGCCAGTTTCCTCTTGTTTCTGTTACGGCGTCATAGCGCCACCAACAGGCCTGGCGTGTGTTTTACATCGTTTTCAGGCGTATCAAGTGAATTCATGTGGACGGACACATTTACTGGAACAGCTCCGTCTATATGAAGAACGTTTTTGAAGCTATGAGTGTTTTGGCTTCATGTGGACGGAGCCCACAGCCTCGTCCAGAAAGCTGCATCAGTTCTGCTGTTTGGATGAAGCCGAGTGAAGAGCTGCCAAACACCCAGAACCCTCCAGAGGAATGTATAAGCAGAGCGTGACTCTGTGACCCGGAGATGTGCAGCGTCAGCAGGGCCGGCAGCCGGCTGCATAAATGCATGATGAAGGCTGCTGGAGTAAACACCAGCCTTCACACCCCAGATCTGGAGCCACGCTACCAACACACGCTATCAACACACGCTACCAACACACGCTACCAACACACGCTATCAACACACGCTACCAACACACGCTATCAACACACACGATCAACACACGCTATCAACACACACTCCAAGACACGATCCAACACACACTACCAACACACACTATCAACACACGCTACCAACACACGCTACCAACACACGCTACCAACACACGCTACCAACACACACTATCAACACACACTATCAACACACGCTACCAACACACACTCCAACACACACTATCAACACACACTATCAACACACACTACCAACACACACTCCAACACACGCTACCAACACACGCTATCAACACACGCTACCAACACACGCTACCAACACACGCAATCAACAAACGCTATCAACACACGCTATCAACACACGCTATCAACACACGCTATCAACACACGCTATCAACACACACTACCAATACACGCTACCAACACACGCTACCAACACACGCTACCAACACACACTCCAACACACGCTACCAACACACGCTATCAACACACAATATCAACACACGCAATCAACACACGCTATCAACATACGCTATCAACACACGCTACCAACACACGCTACCAACACACGCAATCAACACACGCTACCAACACACGCTACCAACACACGCAATCAACACACACTATCAACACACGCAATCAACACACGCTACCAACACACGCTACCAACACACACTCCAACACACGCTACCAACACACGCTACCAACACACGCTACCAACACAAGCTATGAACACACGCTACCAACACACTATAAACACACACTACCAACACACGCTACCAACACACGATATCAACACACGCTATCAACACACGCTATCAACACACGCTATCAACACACACTATCAACACACGCAATCAACACACGCTATCAACACACACTACCAACACACGCTATTAACACACACTATCAACACACGCTACCAACACACGCTACCAACACACGCTATCAACACACGCTATAAACACACACTACCAATACACACTATCAACACATACTACCAACACACGCTATCAACACACACTATCAACACACGCAATCAACACACGCTATCAACACACACTACCAACACACACTATCAACACACGCTATAAACACACACTACCAATACACACTACCAACACACACTACCAATACACACTACCAACACACGCTATCAACACATACTACCAACACACGCTATCAACACACGCTATCAACACACGCTATCAACACATACTACCAACACACGCTATCAACACACGCTATCAACACACGCTATCAACACACGCTACCAACACACGCTACTAACACACGCTACCAACACACACTACCAACACACACTACCAACACACGCTATCAACACACGCTACCAACACACACTACCAATACACACTACCAACACACGCTATTAACACACACTACCAACACACGCTATCAACACACGCTATCAACACACGCTATCAACACACGCTATCAACACACGCTACCAACACACACTACCAACACACGCTACCAACACACGCTATCAACACACGCTACCAACACACGCTATCAACACACGCTATCAACACACGCTATCAACACATACTACCAACACACGCTATCAACACACGCTATCAACACAGGCTATCAACACACGCTATCAACACACGCTATCAACACATACTACCAACACACGCTATCAACACACGCTATCAACACACGCTACCAACACACGCTATCAACACACGCTATCAACACATACTACCAACACACGCTATCAACACACGCTATCAACACACGCTACCAACACACGCTACCAACACACGCTATCAACACACGCTACCAACACACTCTCCAGGTTAAACAGGCCGATGTGACGTCGCCTCAGACGCTGCAGCAGATAAGCAGCTAATTAATGCAGATAAACAGAATATCTGGGAGATAAACAACGAAGGAAGACGCTGCTGCTGCGACTCGGAGACCCTTTATCCATCTTCTCAGGCTCATTATTTACCGACACGTGCTCAGAAAATCACCTCCACCCCATAATAACTTCTCCAGGTAATTACTAGGAAACTTTCCGCCTGAGTTCCTCATAATTAGCTGCTGCTTAGCTCTAAATGTCCGCAAATGTTGGTTCCAATTCGAAGATAAACAAGAAGTTTTAGCCTCACTGCTACATAAACTACGTATTAAACAGCTTCTCTTATCATGGAAACAGTCCCACTATCAAATGTCAACTATTAACTCGTATAAGAAGGTTCACTTGTCCACAAAAACAACCAAAACCAAGAAAAATGAGCAAAAAGAGGCTCTAAATAAACATATATTCAGTCAGCTGCTAAATGCTAACTAGCCTAGCTTGGAAATGGCAGAAATGTGTGGGTTGCTACGCTGCCCAGTAAAGACAAAACACACAAGACTGTCTTTTTAACAACTTTACTTGGAATAGAAATGATTACAGGCCACTAAATGGTATTATTTCATGAGGTTAGTTATAGCTAGCAAGTGAGCTAGCCCGAGCTAAACCTAATTTTTAGACGCTAATTTCTGAAAAATCAGATATAATGCGTCAGATTTTTTCAGAATTCAGTTTCTTATAGCACATAAAAGAAAGAGAAGCTAAATATTGAATCATAATATAGAGAAAAAATTAACTCAATGTGCTAAATGCTCACTAGCCTAGCTTGGAAAATGAGAAATGTAAAGGTTGCTATGCTGCCCAGGAAAGACAAAACACATAAGACCCCATATTTAGTCACGAGTTAAGACCAGAATCTGTCGTTTTAATAACTTTCGTTGGAATAGATTTCAGCCTACTAAATTGTATTATTTCATGAGGCTAGTTAAAGCTAACAAGTGAGCTAGCCCGAGCTAAACCTAAGTTTTAGAAGCTAATTTCTGAAAAATCAGTTGTGCTTCAGATTTTTTCAGAATTCAGTTTCTCGTAGCACATAAAGGAAACGATAGCAAAATATTGAATGATAATATAGAGACTAAATAACTCGAAGTGCTAAATGCTAACTAGCCTAGCTTGGAAAAGGGGACATGTATGGGGTGCTTTTATTGATCGTATTTTAAAGATTTTTACAACTAGAAAACAGACGTACAACCAAACTTGCTAAAGCTAGCTGGGGAAAGCTAATTTCAATAAACAGAAAAATGACATCACCTGTCGTCCATGTAGCCTCACTGGTATTTTAGATGTAAATTACAAAGATATTTATGTTAAAAACGAAGGCCTTTGCTTTTTGTTGTGGACAGTTCTGGAGTTTTTTCTCTAAAATGGACGCAGTGACTGTGCTCCAAAACCAAAACAAAGAGCTAAAAGAGGCTAAAAGCGGCTAAAAGAAGCTAAAAGAAGCTAAAGGTCCAAACAGATCTGATGACACTGATGGAGATAAACGTTACACAGTCAATTCATTACTTTTGTTAAGTATAAATATATATGTGAGGGCAGCTCGAAGCATGTAAAAGTTGAAATAAATAAAAACAAGAAAGATAAAAACAATAGATTGAAGTGTGTGTGTGTGTGTGTGTGTGTGTGTGTGTGTGTGTGTGTGTGCGGTCGTCCTTTTATTCTCTGCACAGATGCGCTCTGACATTTAACATGTCACAGCAAACCCCCGGAGCACAACGGCTACTCTCTAACACGATAAACTCCTGATTCGTTTGAACTCAACACAATTGGATTAACACACACACACACACACACACACACACACACACACACCCATGTGGTCAGTGTTTTCCTATGCAGGTTGTGTGCATTCATACAGGCTGTCTGGGCATCCGGTGGTAAAACAGACAGTAAACTGACATGAAGACACAACAACAGCAGATCAGCTGTTCTTAGGTTGAGACTGAAGTAATGAAAAACAAAGAGAATAATGGTAAATAATGTTTGTTGTTGCTTCGACTGAATCCTGAAGTTTTACTCAGAGATTAGAAGCATTGTTGGGTTTGTAGGCAGTCGTAATGTGTTTGAAAGAACATGGAAGAGACAACAACACTTAAACATTTTGTGTCTCTTTGTTGTTGTTTTGTGTCTCTTTGTGGTTGTTTTGTGTCTCTTTGTTGTTGTTTTGTGTCTCTTTGTTGTTTTGTGTCTCTTTGTTGTTGTTTTGTGTCTCTTTGTGGTTGTTTTGTGTCTCTTTGTGGTTGTTGTGTCTCTTTGTTGTTTTGTGTCTCTTTGTGGTTGTTTTGTGTCTCTTTGTTGTTGTTTTGTGTCTCTTTGTGGTTGTTTTGTGTCTCTTTGTTGTTGTTTTGTGTCTCTTTGTTGTTGTTTTGTGTCTCTGTGGTTGTTTTGTGTCTCTTTGTTATTGTTTTGTGTCTCTTTGTGGTTGTTTTGTGTCTCTTTGTTGTTGTTTTGTGTGTCTTTGTTGTTGTTTTGTGTCTCTTTGTGGTTGTTTTGTGTCTCTTTGTGGTTGTTTTGTGTCTCTTTGTGGTTGTTTTGTGTCTCTTTGTGGTTGTTTTGTGTCTCTTTGTTGTTTTGTGTCTCTTTGTTGTTGTTTTGTGTCTCTTTGTTGTTGTTTTGTGTCTCTTTGTTGTTGTTTTGTGTGTCTTTGTTGTTGTTTTGTGTCTCTTTGTGGTTGTTTTGTGTCTTTGTGGTTGTTTTGTGTCTCTTTGTGGTTGTTTTGTGTCTCTTTGTGGTTGTTTTGATTCTCTTTGTTGTCGTTTTGTGTCTCTTTGTTGTTGTTTTGTGTGTCTTTGTTGTTGTTTTGTGTCTCTTTGTTGTTGTTTTGTGTCTCTTTGTTGTTGTTTTGTGTATTTTGTGGTCATTTCATATCGTTTTGTGTTTGTTTGTGTGTCTTTGCTGCTGTTTTACGCCTCTTCATGCTACATTTGTGTCCTTCTGTGATCACGTCATGTCGAACAGCGTTCAGACTCAGATATCGTCCCTCAGGTTTTGTCCTGTGTGTGCTTCCCGCTGCTGCGTCTCCATGACGATGAAGCGTGTCGGACTCACCTCCCGCCGACACGTCATTCATCCCAAGCAGCTGGCGGCCCTGAACGCACCACGAACACGCCTGAGCAGTCACGAGTTAATGAAGGGAGAGGCGGCGGTCGGCGGTTGTTAGTGCAGAGGAGGATTGTGGGTAACAACAGGCTGTCAGTCGACACAGTAGGAATCACCAACACAGTTAAATATCAGGTCGGTCAGATCCTCCTCAATCATCATCTTTAAATGTTCAGTTAGATCGACTTTTTTATGTTGTTGCTTTTTGTCGAAAGTCCAGTTTTAGAAGATTTACAAAGAATAAACTTCATTATTTCATCTGAGTTTAGTTTGGCGTCATTTTGTGTGTTTTTGTGGTCATTTTGTGTCTTTTTGTGGTTGTTTTGTGTCTCTTTGGTGTTGTTTTGTTTGTTTTGTGGTCAATTTGTGTCTTTTTGTAGTTATTTTGTGTCTTTTTGTGGTCAATTTGTGTCTTTTTGTGGTCGTTTTGTTTGTTTTGTGGTCGTTTTGTGTCTTTTTGTGGTCATTTTGTGTCTTTTTGTGGTTGTTTTGTGTCTTTTTGTGGTCATTTTGTTTGTTTTGTGGTCGTTTTGTGTCTTTTTGTGGTCATTTTGTGTCTTTTTGTAGTCGTTTTGTGTCTTCTTGTGGTCGTTTTGTGTCTTTTTGTAGTCATTTCGTGTCTTTTTATGGTCAATTTATGTCTTTTTGTAGTTGTTTTGTGTCTTTTTGTAGTCATTTTGTGTCTTTTTGTAGTCATTTTGTGTCTTTTTGTAGTTGTTTTGTGTCTTTTTGTAGTTGTTTTGTGTCTTTTTGTAGTCATTTTGTGTCTTTTTGTAGTCATTTTGTGTCTTTTTGTAGTCATTTTTGTGTCTTTTTGTGGTCGTTTTGTGTCTTTTTGTGGTTGTTTTGTGTCTTTTTGTAGTCATTTTGTGTCTTTTTGTAGTCATTTTGTGTCTTTTTGTAGTTATTTTTGTGTCATTTTGTGGTCGTTTTGTGGTCATTTTGTTTGTTTTGTGGTCGTTTTGTGTCTTTTTGTGGTCATTTTGTTTGTTTTGTGGTCGTTTTGTGTCTTTTTGTGGTCATTTTGTTTGTTTTGTGGTCGTTTTGTGTCTTTTTGTAGTCGTTTTGTGTCTTTTTGTGGTCATTTTGTGTCTTTTTGTAGTCGTTTTGTGTCTTCTTGTGGTCATTTTGTGTCTTTTTGTAGTTATTTTTGTGTCTTTTTGTAGTCATTTTGTGTCTTTTTGTAGTTGTTTTGTGTCTTTTTGTAGTCATTTTGTGTCTTTTTGTAGTCATTTTGTGTCTTTTTGTAGTTGTTTTGTGTCTTTTTGTAGTTGTTTTGTGTCTTTTTGTAGTCATTTTGTGTCTTTTTGTAGTCATTTTGTGTCTTTTTGTAGTCATTTTTGTGTCTTTTTGTGGTCGTTTTGTGTCTTTTTGTGGTTGTTTTGTGTCTTTTTGTAGTCATTTTGTGTCTTTTTGTAGTTATTTTTGTGTCATTTTGTGGTCGTTTTGTGGTCATTTTGTTTGTTTTGTGGTCGTTTTGTGTCTTTTTGTGGTCATTTTGTTTGTTTTGTGGTCGTTTTGTGTCTTTTTGTGGTCATTTTGTTTGTTTTGTGGTCGTTTTGTGTCTTTTTGTAGTCGTTTTGTGTCTTCTTGTGGTCGTTTTGTGTCTTTTTGTAGTCATTTCGTGTCTTTTTATGGTCAATTTATGTCTTTTTGTGGTCGTTTTGTGTCTTTTTGTGGTTGTTTTGTGTCTTTTTGTAGTTATATTGTGTCTTTTTGTGGTTGTTTTGTGTCTTTTTGTGGTCATTTTGTTTCTTTTTGTGGTTGTTTTGTGTCTTTTTGTGGTCATTTTGTGTCTCTTTGTTGTTGTTTTGTGTCTTTTCGTGTTTGTTTGTGTCTCTTTTTAAATCATGAGTCCACCTCTAAATATTAATTTATTCTTGCTTTATTGTCTTGTTGAACGTCTCAGTGTTGCTCTTCGTTCTACGTCCAGTTTTGAAGCATCCAGTAACATAAACTTTATTATTCCGTCTACTTTCATGCTGTTCTGCTTTTTATTCCTCTGACCCTCAGAACATTTTTCTATCATCGATTGATTCTGTGCAGCGTCTTTTATCGCTGACTTCTTTAGTTTTCAACCTTCTTCATGTCGTTGACTTTTATCGCTGGGTTCATTCTCCTGAAGCAGTTTATTTTATTATGATTCATCTTTTACTGCTCCGATGTGTTTGGAGGATTTTACTAGTGTCTAAGAGTTTGTCAGAACCTGAATCTGTTCTTACCACCAGGTGTGTTTGTCAGTAACGTTTACCTCTGATTGGCTGTTAAACCCGTAGCATGTATGACTCTGTTTGTTTGTGGTCCTTTAGCATCTTTATCTGGTCGTTTTGTGTCTCTTTGTTGTTGTTTTGTGTCTCTTTGTTGTTGTTTTGTGTCTCTTTGTGGTTGTTTTGTGTGTCTTTGTTGTTGTTTTGTGTCTTTTTGTGGTTGTTTTGTGTGTCTTTGTGGTTGTTTTGGGTCTCTTTGTGGTTGTTTTGTGTCTATTTGTGGTTGTTTTGTGTCTCTTTGTTGTTGTTTTGTGTGTTTTTGTGGTCGTTTTGTGTCTATTTGTGGTTGTTTTGTGTCTCTTTGTTGTTGTTTTGTGTCTCTGTTGTTGTTTTGTGTCTCTGTTGTTGTTTTGTGTCTCTTTGTTGTTGTTTTGTGTCTCTTTGTTGTTGTTTTGTGTCTCTGTTGTTGTTTTGTGTCTCTTTGTTGTTGTTTTGTGTCTCTTTGTTGTTGTTTTGTGTCTCTTTGTGGTTGTTTTGTGTCTCTTTGTGGTTGTTTTGTGTCTATTTGTGGTTGTTTTGTGTGTTTTTGTGGTCGTTTTGTGTCTCTTGTGATCTTTTTGTGCCTTTTTCTGGTCATTTTCTGTCTCCTTGCAGTTGTTTTGTGTCTCGCTGTTGTTGTTTTGTGACTATTTGCAGTCAGTTTGTGTACATTTGTGGTCCTTTTGTGTCTTTCTGTAGTCAGTTATCATGTCTTTGCTGTCGTTTTATGTCTTTTGTGATTGCTTAGTGTCTCTTTATGGTCATTTTGTGTCTTTTTGTTTCATTTTTTGTGGTTGTTCTGGGTCTATTAGCAGTTTCACTACAAAAATCAGTCGTAAACACCTTCTTGTTTACTCCCTACTGTTATAAATGTGTGTTTTATTGTCTTCAGTTTTGTCCTCTACAGTAGAAAATAGTAAAAATAAAGTAAAACCCAGCAGAGATCAGGTGCGTCTGGACTTCTCATAAAGGACAGGACTGAATCTGGGCTGCAGGATGAGATGAATCCAGAGGAGCCTAATCAGCCCTCAGTGAAACAGCCATCAGCCGTGTTTAAAATGGACTGGGTCTCTATGAAAATGTGGGCGGGAGCAGCTCTTTAACTGGGTTACTGGTCCATTTCCAGCCTCCATCTGCCTGCTAATGTTTGTGTCGGCGGTTTCTCTTAATGCCACCGTTTACCGGAACATCCCGGAGCACGCCACACGTTCACGCCATTATCGTGTCTCCTCGGTCGGCGACACACAGCGGGTCAGCGTGCATTACATCTGAGTGCTGTGAATAATTCACACTGATTACATATTGATGCTGCCGTCGTGAGCATCTCAGGGCACGGAGGTGGCAGCATCATTACGACTGGGAAGCATCTCAAACAGAGGTGTTGTTGCTGCGAGTCATGTTTGCTGACCTGCTGCTTCCTGCATGTCAGCATGAACATGAATACAACATGAACACGCATAAACAGGAAGGTTCACCTGCAGCAGCTGCTTCAATATTTAATATCCGACTGCATCTGTGCTGCAGAGACTCAAAGGTTCAGTTCTTCCTGGTCGAAAACAACATTTCAGAAAATCTGCAATCTCTCAGGAAACTATTACCTTTAATGTGTTTCTCATTACAGGTTTCTACACATGCAGAGACTCAATTAGTGTCTCTTTGTTGTTGTTTTGTGTCTCTTTGTTGTTGTTTTGTGTCTCTTTGTGGTTGTTTTGTGTCTCTTTGTGGTCGTTTTGTGTCTCTGTTGTTGTTTTGTGTCTCTTTGTTGTCGTTTTGTGTGTCTTTGTTGTTGTTTTGTGTCTCTGTTGTTGTTTTGTGTCTCTTTGTTGTTGTTTTGTGTCTCTTTGTTGTCGTTTTGTGTCTCTTTGTGGTTGTTTTGTGTCTGTTGTTGTTTTGTGTCTCTTTGTGGTTGTTTTGTGTCCCTTTGTTGTTGTTTTGTGTCTCTTTGTGGTTGTTTTGTGTCTCTGTTGTTGTTTTGTGTCTCTTTGTTGTTGTTTTGTGTCTCTGTTGTTGTTTTGTGTCTCTCTGTGGTTGTTTTGTGTCTGTTGTTGTTTTGTGTCTCTTTGTTGTTGTTTTGTGTCTCTTTGTTGTCGTTTTGTGTCTCTTTGTGGTTGTTTTGTGTCTCTTTGTGGTTGTTTTGTGTCTCTTTGTTGTCGTTTTGTGTGTCTTTGTGGTTGTTTTGTGTCTGTTGTTGTTTTGTGTCTCTTTGTTGTCGTTTTGTGTCTCTTTGTGGTTGTTTTGTGTCTCTTTGTTGTTGTTTTGTGTCTCTTTGTTGTTGTTTTGTGTCTATTTGTTGTTGTTTTGTGTCTCTTTGTTGTTGTTTTGTGTCTCTTTGTGGTTGTTTTGTGTCTCTTTGTTGTCGTTTTGTGTCTCTTTGTTGTCGTTTTGTGTCTCTTTGTGGTTGTTTTGTGTCTCTTTGTTGTTGTTTTGTGTCTCTTTGTGGTTGTTTTGTGTCTCTTTGTTGTCGTTTTGTGTCTCTTTGTTGTCGTTTTGTGTCTCTTTGTGGTTGTTTTGTGTCTATTTGTTGTTGTTTTGTGTCTCTTTGTTGTTGTTTTGTGTCTCTGTTGTTGTTTTGTGTCTGTTTGTTGTTGTTTTGTGTCTCTTTGTTGTCGTTTTGTGTCTCTTTGTGGTCGTTTTGTGTCTCTTTGTTGTTGTTTTGTGTCTCTTTGTTGTTGTTTTGTGTCTCTTTGTGGTCGTTTTGTGTCTGTTTATTGTTGTTTTGTGTCTCTTTGTTGTCGTTTTGTGTCTCTTTGTGGTCGTTTTGTGTCTGTTTATTGTTGTTTTGTGTCTCTTTGTTGTTGTTTTGTTTCTCTTTGTTGTTGTTTTGTGTCTCTTTGTGGTCGTTTTGTGTCTGTTTATTGTTGTTTTGTGTCTCTTTGTGGTTGTTTTGTGTCTCTTTGTGGTTGTTCTGTGTCTCTGTTGTTGTTTTGTGTCTCTTTGTTGTTGTTTTGTGTCTCTTTGTGGTCGTTTTGTGTCTCTTTGTTGTCGTTTTGTGTCTCTTTGTTGTCGTTTTGTGTCTCTTTGTGGTTCTTTTGTGTCTCTTTGTTGTTGTTTTGTGTCTCTTTGTGGTTGTTTTGTGTCTCTTTGTTGTCGTTTTGTGTCTTTTTTGGTTGTTTTGTGTCTATTTTTCATCATTTTGTGTCTTTCTTTAGGCTGAGCCATCAAACATTTCAAAGCATGGAGGTGGCAGCATCATGTAAACCTCGTCAAAAACAACATTTCCGAAATCTCCATCCTTATTTGTCCAGGACGTCATTGGTGCTGCAGAGTTTCTGGGTGCAGATCTAAAGTGTTCTTTGCGACAGTAATCTGCGTTACATAGCCGGTCTGTTCGGTAAATGTTAGAGACCTCGGCGCCTCGTCGAGGTTTCATCTCAACTCTGACATTTCCCTGAAAATGTCCAGAGATCATTAAGTCCTCTCAGGTGTCAGACGATCTCACGCCGAGCTGCAGAGAGAAAAATTACATCCATTTCTTCACATTTACGATGACAGCCTCACAGCTCCGAGGCTTTATGCTGTTCGCCTCCTAATGTCTTTTTTATGACGCCACATTAAGCCTCTTCGTTTCCGTCAGTCACAAAGTTGAGCGGCGAAGCTCCGTAAGTCTGATCCGCCGACATGTTGTACAGAAACCTGCAGACACTGAAGCCATCAGACGCTGACTTTAATCCTGGTTTTACTGTGATTTCACGCCCACTGATGGGTTTAATGGTGAAGAACTCTGACGTACGACGACAGAGCTGCTGCTGCTCGACTGTATCTGAGGCTGTAATCTACGTTTCATAACAATGCATGAAATTTCAGGATGATTGCATCTTATGTTTTCTCGTTAAAGATAAATAATCTGGTCAAGCACCAAATGGACCCAGTTATTAGACTGTTTCAAGGAGGCTGGTTATGGCTTGTCTCGTCTGCTTCTTAAGGAGATCAGCGTTGATTTCAATTTAAGACAAAAGGTGTTTTGTTTTTCTTCCACATGCGACTTAAGAGTGACTCACTAAAATAACATCACTGCAACACTTAAATAGACACAAGACGACTGCAATGAAATACAAAACAACCAAAGCAGCACCAAAGGACTCAAAAGACGTCCAGGACTGATGCAAAACAGCCAAAATGAGACACAAAAAGAAGCAAAATGACCACAGAGACACCAAAAGAGGCATAAAGTGACCTCAAGGAGACACCAAACAACCAATATTAGATCAAAATGCCAACAAAAATAAGCAAAATGACCACAAAGCGGCTCAAAGTCACCCAAAAGTAGACGCAAAGTGATCATAAAGAGATGCAAAACAAACACAGAGACGCAAACAACCAAGATGCAAATCAGATACAAACAGCAGCAAAAGGACAAAACAATACCACAAATTGATCTAAGAATACACATAAAACAACAAAAGAGAGAGACTCCAAATTACCAAAGAAGACAAACAAAACAACCATTAATTGACATAAAACAAACAATATCAAACAAAAAGACCATAAAAAGAAGCAAAATGACCACAAACAGACTAAAATTTGCCAAAAACTACACACAAAATAGCAATAAAGAGCTGCAAAACGACCACAAAGAGACACAAAATGGTGAAAAATTTGGACAAAATATGCATAATTAGAGGTGGAGAAGGTGGAGGAGACCAAACACAGAGCAAAAACTGGACACAAACACACTTTGTAACTACTGGATGTAAAAATAAGTCACTATTTGCCAACAAATCCAACTTACTAATGTAAAATGAGATGTTTACCAGTTTTATATGTGCACATATATCAAGATTTTCAGAAAATTGAAGGAAAATCTTAAAATATATGTATTCATTGAGATGCAAAACAACAAAGATGAGACACAAGCAAATACAAAAACATGACAGAGACACAAAATGACCAAAGAACTGACATAAACTGACATAAAACAACCAAAAAGGCCACAAAAGGACTCAAATTTGCCAAAAATTACACACAAAACGACCACAAAGAGAAACACAAAACCAACATAAACTTACATAAAACCACCAGTATGAGATAAAAAATAATCAACAAATGACTATAAAGTGATGCAAAATGTTGAAATCTTTGGACTATATATGTATAATTAGAGGTGGAGAAGGTGGAGGAGACCAAAAACAGAGCTAAAAGTGGACGTAAACACGGTTCGCAACCACTGGATGTAAAAATATGTCACTATTTGCCAACAAATCCAACTTACTAACATTAAACGAGATGTTTACCAGTTTGATATATCAAGATTTTCAGAAAAATTAAAGAAGAAATTAAAATATATATGTGTCTGTTGAGATGGAAAACAACAAAGAGGAGACAAACAAATACAGAAACAAGCCAAATGACAACAAAGAGACACAACATGACCAAAGAAGAAACACAAAACAACCAATATGAGACAAAAATAATCACAAAATGACTATAAAGTGATGCAAAATGGAGAAATACTTGGACTAAATATGTATAATTAGAGGTGGGGAAGGTGGAGGAGACCAAAAACAGAGCAAAAAGTGGACACAAACACCACTCTGTAACTGCTGGACGTGAAAATAAACCACTATTTGCCAACAAATCCAACTTACTAATTTAAAACTCCATGTTTTGCCAGTTTGATATAACAAGATTTTCAAAAGCTGAAAGAAAATTAAAATATATACGCATCTATCGAGATGCAAAACAACCAAGATGAGACACAAACAAATAGAAAAACAAGCCAAATGACAACAAAGACACACAAAATGACCAGACACACAAAACAACCAATATGAGACAAAAATAATCACAAAATGACTATAAAATGATTCAAAATGGTGAAAAATTTGGACAAAATATGCATAATTAGAGGTGGAGAAGGTGGAGGAGACCAAACACAGAGCAAAAACTGGACACAAACACACTTTGTAACTACTGGATGTAAAAATAAGTCACTATTTGCCAACAAATCCAACTTACTAATGTAAAATGAGATGTTTACCAGTTTTATATGTGCACATATATCAAGATTTTCAGAAAATTGAAGGAAAATCTTAAAATATATGTATTCATTGAGATGCAAAACAACAAAGATGAGACACAAGCAAATACAAAAACATGACAGAGACACAAAATGACCAAAGAACTGACATAAACTGACATAAAACAACCAAAAAGGCCACAAAAGGACTCAAATTTGCCAAAAATTACACACAAAACGACCACAAAGAGAAACACAAAACCAACATAAACTTACATAAAACCACCAGTATGAGATAAAAAATAATCAACAAATGACTATAAAGTGATGCAAAATGTTGAAATCTTTGGACTATATATGTATAATTAGAGGTGGAGAAGGTGGAGGAGACCAAAAACAGAGCTAAAAGTGGACGTAAACACGGTTCGCAACCACTGGATGTAAAAATATGTCACTATTTGCCAACAAATCCAACTTACTAACATCAAACGAGATGTTTACCAGTTTGATATATCAAGATTTTCAGAAAAATTAAAGAAGAAATTAAAATATATATGTGTCTGTTGAGATGGAAAACAACAAAGAGGAGACAAACAAATACAGAAACAAGCCAAATGACAACAAAGAGACACAACATGACCAAAGAAGAAACACAAAACAACCAATATGAGACAAAAATAATCACAAAATGACTATAAAGTGATGCAAAATGGAGAAATACTTGGACTAAATATGTATAATTAGAGGTGGGGAAGGTGGAGGAGACCAAAAACAGAGCAAAAAGTGGACACAAACACCACTCTGTAACTGCTGGACGTGAAAATAAACCACTATTTGCCAACAAATCCAACTTACTAATTTAAAACTCCATGTTTTGCCAGTTTGATATAACAAGATTTTCAAAAGCTGAAAGAAAATTAAAATATATACGCATCTATCGAGATGCAAAACAACCAAGATGAGACACAAACAAATAGAAAAACAAGCCAAATGACAACAAAGACACACAAAATGACCAGACACACAAAACAACCAATATGAGACAAAAATAATCACAAAATGACTATAAAATGATTCAAAATGGTGAAATATTTGGACTAAATATGTATAATTAGAGGTGGAGAAGGTGGAGGAGACCAAAAACAGAGCAAAAACTGGACGTACACACGACTCTAACTGCTGGATGTAAAAATAAGTCACTATTTGCCAACAAATCCAACTTACTAGTGTAAAACCTGATGTTGTTGCCAGTTTAACATGAATATTTAACAGTTTTTAAAAATATCTCCTGTAATTTACACTGAATCAACGCCTTCAGCTCATCTGCAGAGGAAGTAAACAACACGTCGAGCTCCGAGGTCTCAGGTACCAACCGGCTTCATTATCACCTCTCAGGTATTTTTAGATCCGGGGGGGTTTCAGGAGGAGTCGGTGGATCCAGACGGTTTCCAGCCTCTGCAGATGAAACATGTTGTTCTGGATCTTTGTTCTGCCGCAGACAGAAATAATAAAAACTCCATGAAAACACAGAAAGCAGCGGCAGCAAAGGACCTGATTCACTGATTCTCTGGAAGAACTCCAGACCACAGCCAGAGTCTCTGGAGCCGGACCAGTCCTCTGTGGTGGTTTTGGTCTGTTGGTGGTGGTTTTTGATTGTCTTTGTAGCCATTATTAGAGTCTTTATGGTGGTTTTGGTCTGTTTGTGGTGGTTTTTATTGTCCTTGTAGCCATTGTTACGGTCTTTGTGGTGGTTTTGGTCTGTTGGTGGTGGTTTTGGTCCATTTGTGGTGGTTTTGGTCTGTTTGTGTTGGTTTTTGATTGTCCTTGTAGCCATTGATAGGGTCTTTGTGGTGGTTTTGGTCTGTTGGTTGTGGTTTTGGTCTGTTGGTGGTGGTTTTTGATGTCTTTGTAGCCATTGTTAGGGTCTTTGTGGTGGTTTTGGTCTGTTGGTGGTGGTTTTTGATGTCTTTGTAGCCATTGTTAGGGTCTTTGTGGTGGTTTTGGTCTGTTGGTTGTGGTTTTGGTCTGTTTGTGGTGGTTTTTGATGTCTTTGTAGCCATTGATAGGATCTTTATGGTGGTTTTGGTCTGTTGATGATGGTTTTGGTCTGTTAGTGGTGGTTTTTGATGTCTTTGTAGCCATTGTTAGGGTCTTTGTGGTGGTTTTGGTCTGTTTGTGGTGGTTTTTGATGTCTTTGTAGCCATTGATAGGATCTTTATGGTGGTTTTGGTCTGTTGATGATGGTTTTGGTCTGTTGGTGGTGGTTTTTGATGTCTTTGTAGCCATTGTTAGGGTCTTTGTGGTGGTTTTGGTCTGTTTGTGTTGGTTTTTATTGTCCTTGTAGCCATTGTTAGGGTCTTTGTGGTGGTTTTGGTCTGTTGGTTGTGGTTTTGGTCTGTTGGTGGTGGTTTTGGTCTGTTGGTGGTGGTTTTGGTCTGTTTGTGATGGTTTTTGATGTCTTTGTTGCCATTGTTAGGGTCTTTGTGGTGGTTTTGTGTCTCTTTATGGTGGTTTTAAATGTCTGTATAGTGGTTTTATGTCTACTTTAGGTGGTTTTGTGTCTCTTTGCAGCCATTTTTAGTGTTTTGTTGTACTTTTGTGTCTGTTTATGGTAGTTTTTTGTATTTGTGGTGGTTTTGCATATTATTGTGGCAGGTTAAGTGTCTCTATAACGGTTTTAAGTGTCTTTATGATGGTTTTAAATGTCTGTATAGTGGTTTTATGTCTACTTTAGGTGATTTTTGATTGTCTTTGTAGCCATTTTTAGTGTTTTGCATTGGTTTTGTGTCTCTTTGTGCTGGTTTTAAACATCTTTTGGTGGTTTTGGTCTGTTGGTTGTGGTTTTGGTCTGTTGGTGGTGGTTTTGGTCTGTTGGTGGTGGTTTTGGTCTGTTGGTGGTGGTTTTGGTCTGTTTGTGTTGGTTTTTGATTGTCCTTGTAGCCATTATTAGGGTCTTTGTGGTGGTTTTGGTCTGTTAGTGGTGGTTTTGGTCTGTTTGTGGGGGGGTTTGCTTGTCTTTGTAGCCATTATTAGGGTCTTTGTGGTGGTTTTGTGTCTCTTTATGGTGGTTTTAAATGTCTGCATAGTGGTTTTATGTCTACTTTAGGTGGTTTTGTGTCTCTTTGCAACCATTTTTAGTGTTCTGTAGTACTTTTGTGTCTGTTTATGGTAGTTTTTTGTATTTGTGGTGGTTTTGCATATTATTGTGGCAGGTTAAGTGTCTCCATAAGGGTTTTAAGTGTCTTTATGGTGGTTTTAAATGGTTTTACGTCTACTTTAGGTGGTTTTTGATTGTCTTTGAAGCCATTTTTAGGGTCTTTTGGCAGCTTTGGTCTATTTGTGGAGGGTTTGTGTCTCTTTATGGTGGTTTTAAACGGTTTTACGTCTGCTTTAAGTGGTTTTGTGAGTCTTTGCAGCCATTTTTAGTGTTTTGCATTGGTTTTTTGTCTCTTTGTGTTGGTTTTAAACGTCTTTTTGTTGTTTTTACCAGTAAACGATCCGATTCCGTTGATCTTTGCAGTCGATCCAACGAAACAACGACCAGCTCAGAGTCTCAGCGAGTCCTTTATTCTCCCTTCGATTGAAGCAGAACACAACAGCACAGGAGCAGAGAGAAGAAACACTGAGAGCAGAAGTCCAGCTGAAATCACACGACTGAAGCGACCAATCAACAGGAAGTGGTTTTTAATTTCCACCCTGTTCCTGCTGCAGCGCCCCCTGCTGCCAGGACGGGATGCTATTAGCAACTTACAAGCTCGTTTAGAAGAGCTGCTGCTG
This sequence comes from Dascyllus trimaculatus, assembly GCA_024666655.1. Classification (NCBI taxonomy): domain Eukaryota; kingdom Metazoa; phylum Chordata; class Actinopteri; family Pomacentridae; genus Dascyllus; species Dascyllus trimaculatus. The sequence continues at coordinate 97,113 of JAMOIN010001448.1, forward strand.
TTTAGTTAATAATTAAGACTAGCCTTTCAACCACTCTTGTATTTTTAATTGAATCTGAGTGCATTAAAACCTCTTTAGTCGTACAGAGCAGCCTGAGAACTGGTTCACTTGTGGTTGAGAACAAATACAAAGAGGCACAAACAAACAAGATAAGAAACAAAAATAAAACGCAAAATGACCCCAAAGCGATGCTAAATGACCAAAGATGTGCAAAATGACTTAAGTAATACATAAAGCTAACAGAAAATTGAGAAAAATTACCACAAAGACACGAAAAACAACCAAAAAATTACAAAAAACGACCTTGAAGAGACGCAGAATGACCAAAAAAACGAGCAAAATGACCACAAAGAGACAGAAAACAACCAAAGTAAGACAAAAAAAACCAACAATAAAAGAAAAACGACCAAAATGAAACACAAAGCTGACAAAAAAGAAGCAAAAAGACCACAAAACGTCACAAAACAACCAAACTATGGCACAAAACCAACAAAATAGAAGCAAAGTGACTAAAAATTGACCACAAAGTGATGCAAAATGGCCAATAAATGAAAAACAATGACCAAAGAGATGCAAAAATAACTAAAATAATACATAAAACTAACAAAAAATGAAGAGAAATGACCACAAAGAGACACAGAATGACCAAAAAACCAAGCAAAATGACCACAAGCAAACAAAAACAACCAAAATAGACCCCATTTTACCCAAAAATGGGCACAAAAGGACGATTAAGAGGCGTCACAGCAGCGTAGAGAAGCAAAACAAGCAAGATGATGAACTCAAGAAGAAGCAAAGCGACACCAAACAACCAAACAATGGCACGAAATGACCAAAGACATGCAAAATGACTAAAAGAAAACGTGAAACTAACAATAAATTAAGAAAAATGACCATAAAGAGACACAGTAAGACTAAAAAAACCAAGCAAAATGACCAAAATAATACGCAAAACTAACAATAAATTAGAAAAAATGACCAAAATAAGACACAAAACTGACAAAAAAGAAGCAAAATGACCACAAAATAAACAAGACAGAAGCAAAGTGACTGAAAAGACCCACAAAAACCAAGAAATAACCAAGATAATACGTAAAACTAACAATAAATTAAGAAAAATGACCATAAAGAGACACAAAACAACCAAAATAAGACACAAAACTGACAAAAAAGAAGCAAAATTACTACAAAACTACACAACTGCAGCACAAAATGAACAAAACAGAAACAAAGTGACTGAAAAGACCCACAAAAACCAAAAAATGACTAAAATAATACACAAAACTAACAATAAAAGAAGCAAAATGACCATAAAAAGACACAGTAAGACTAAAAAACCAAGCAAAATGACCAAAATAAGGCACAAAACAGACCAAAAAAGAAGCAAAGTGATCAAAAAATGTAGAAAATGACCTCAAAGTGATGCAAAAACGACCAAAATGAAACACGAAATGACCGAAACAACCAACGTGAGATGGAATCAGAGGTGAAGGAAGCAAAAATGACCATAAAGACACACAGTAAGACTAGAAAACCAAGCAAAAAGACCAAAATAACACATAAAACTAACAATAAATTAAGAAAAAAGACCATCAAGAGACACAACTTTAGACTAAACAGACCAATAAATACCATAAAGACTCCAAACAGACGAGATGAGACACTAAATATAACCTAGAAGAAGGGATGTGACCACAGAGACACTAATGAAGGAATATTTAAATAATCAGATCATCAGTGGTTTAGTGGATCCTTCCCCCATCAGCTGTTTCTACTGGTCCCATTAAACATGCAGGTGGTTCCAGCTGGACTTCAGGAGCAGGTTTAATACTGTACAGACAGAATCCACTGGTAAACATGCAGCTCAAACACGCCTCCAGACCGAGGAGGAGGAGGAGGAGGAGGAGGAGGAGGAGGAGGTCTTCATCAGGGCTTCACTGTGTTCAGGCTCACTTCAGTTTGTATTGCTTCAACGGAGCTCAGAGACACAAGGAGCTCAAAACACCGACGATAAATCAGAAACGCTGACGACAACACAGGAGGTCTGCAGGGTTCTGCCAGATTTCAGTCCCTCTAAGGTGGTTTGAGTCTTTTTAAGGTGGTTTGAGTCTTTTTAAGGTGGTTTTGAGTTATTTTATGGTGGATTTGTGTCTATTTAAGGTGGTTTGAGTCTCTTTAAGGTGGTTTTGAGTCCCTTTAAGATGGTTTTGAGTCTTTTTAAGGTGGTTTTGAGTTATTTTATGGTGGATTTGTGTCTCTTTAAGTTGGTTTTGAGTCCTTTTTAAGGGGTTTTGAATCTCTTAAAGGTGGTTTTGTGTCTCTTTAAGGTGGTTCTGAGTCCCTTCATGGTGGTTTTGAGTTATTTTATGGTGGATTTGTGTCTATTTAAGTTAGTTTGAGTGACTTTAAGGTGGTTTTGAGTTCTTTTAAAGTGGTTTTGAGTCTATTTAAGGTGGTTTTGAGTCCCTTTCTGATGGTTTTGAGTCTATTTAAGGTGGTTTTGAGTCCCTTTCTGATGGTTTTGAGTCTCTTTATTATGGTTTTGTGTCTTTATGTGGTGGTTTTGAGTCTCTTTAAGGTGGTTTTGTATCTCTTTAAGGTGGTTTTGAGTCCATTTAAGGTGGTTTTGTCTTTTTGTGGTGGTTTTGAGACCCTTTAAAGTGGTTTTGAGTCCCTTTAAGGCGGTTTTGTGTCTCCTTAAGGAGGTTTTGAGTCTATTTAAGGTGGTTTTGAGTCTATTTAAGGTGGCTTTGAGTGTCTTGAAGGTGGTTTTGAGTCTGTTTATGGTGGTTTTGAGACCCTTTAAAGTGGTTTTGAGTCCCTTTAAGGCGGTTTTGTGTCTCTTTAAGGTGGTTTTGTATCTCTTTAAGGTGGTTTTGAGTCCATTTAAGGTGGTTTTGTGTCTCCTTAAGGTGGTTTTGAGTCTGTTTAAGGTGGTTTTGAGTCCTTTTAAGTTGCTTTTGAGTCTCTTTCTGATGGTTTTGTGTTATGTGTCTTTGTAGTTGTTTTGTGTTTCTTTGTAGTGGTTTTGTACATGTTTATATCTACTTTAAATCTCTTTATGCTGGATTTGACTGTCTTTGTCAACTTTTTGCAGTTCTTTGTTCTTCTTTGTGGCTTTTTGACTTTCCACTGCCCCCTCTAGGAGTTGATGCCCTGAAGGCCCATTCTAGGAAATACTGTTACAGGCAGTCAGAAAACTCACTAATCTCACTTTAAAAATATATCGAACTGCATCCTCTGCTGTGATTTCAAGGTCTTCAAAGGTCTTGGAGTTAATTGGCGAACACTGCAGAAACCCTGTGTAAGCGACCAGCGGGCCGAAACACATGCACAACAAAAACATTAAAGTGGAGGACAGATTAAAGTGAACAGCTCAGCTCATCCAGCCTCCATGGATCGCATTCATATGTACAGAATCCATCTTTCATGCAACCGCTGCGGATTTTCAGCTTCCCATTAGGGCCTCTGGCTACCACCTTAATGATGTATTCCCAGGGAGAGGTGTAGCATTCAGACTGGGGAATACTCCGAGGACAGAAAACCTCTAACGCATGTATAAATGCACAAATCTCAGCTTTACATGGGGGATGAAATAAAGAGAGGAAACAGGCACAGAGACGAGGACGCTCCCATTTCCCTGATCTTGTGTTCCTTCGGTGCCCATTTTATCTCCGATAAAGGACACTTAGTGATATTTGTTCTCTTCCAGTAAAACCCTGAGGCGACTCTCCTCTACTCCCATGCATTCACACCAACACACACAAACACACAGTCCTGTCTGTACTTTAAATTACTGAACACAGACCCTGTAGCCTCCTGACTTCTGTTTCAAAATACAATCAAATCATTCCTCTATATAATTACACTGTATTCTTAAATAACATTAAAGATAATTGATGCAGCCACTTGACTGTGACTCTCTGAAATCTCCCTCTTTGTCAGAGCAACTCTGACTCAGCTAACGGCAGAAAATGGGCACAATTTCCTCCCTAATGTTCCAGAGTTTATGTCGATGCCGCAGAAAGCCAATCCAGGGCAAATGTAGAGTGCACAGAAGGAGGGAAATCATTTCCGATAAAAAGGTCCGTCTGTCCACCGGCGGTTTTAAAATTCAATAACAGTTTCCGCTCGAGAAGAACGTACCCTTTGTGTCCCTGTTTAGTATCCTTATAAAGACGGTGTAAACTACCGGGTTGAGGCCGATCCAGAAAAAGAATTACAAAGAGGGTTGGGGAGTGTCGGGGCGAACCGCCTGGGGGGAGGAAGGGAAGAATAAGGGGAGCTAGTAGATCACAAAAACTCCCTCCATGATGGCCAGAGCGAAGGTGAAACTCTTTTCCTGAGTCGCCATTGGCCTTGCCATGGGATGTAAACGTACCTTGAGGCCTGGATACCTCCTCAGGTACCAGTTTGGTGCTGGACAACATGGTCTTTTTGTTTTTGCACCTGCAGGCCAGGATATCCTTAACGCCCAGGAGTTGGTGTTGATGCCACAGAAAGCCAATCCCAGTCAAATGTAGAGAGTACAGAAAGAGGGAATTCATTTCTGTTAAAGTACTTTCCGTCTACCAAAACTCAACAACAGCTTCCGCTCTAGAAGAACGGACCCTTTGTGTCTCTGCTCAGTATCCTCTTGAAGGCCCTCCTTAAGTCCTTGTTGAAGATGGTGTAAATGACAGGGTTGATGCATGAGTTGCAGTAGCCGATCCAGAAGAAGGATTTAAAAGTGGAAGGGGATTGTCGGGGCACACCACCTGAAGGGAGTAAGAGAAGAAGAAAGGGAACCAGAAGATCACGAAAACTTCCACCATGATGGCCAGGACGAACGTGAACTTCCTCTCCTGAGTCGCGACTGGCCATGCAATGGGATGTGGGCGTACCTGGAGTCTTGGGATTTCCTCAGGTACCAGTTTTGTGCCAGATGACATAATCATGGTGTTTTTGTACCTTGGTACCTCTTCTGTAATGTCCAAGAGTTGGTGTCGATGCCACAGAAAGCCAATCCTGGTCCAATACAGAGTGTACAGAGAGAGGGAATTCCAATTCTGATAAAGGTCTTTCAGTCCAAACCCAGCAACAGTTTCCGCTCTAGAAGAATGTACCCTTTGTGTCCCTGCTCAGTATCCTCTTGAAGGCCCTCCTGAAGTCCTTGTTGAAGATGGTGTATATGACCGGGTTGAGGCACGAGTTGCAGTAGCCGATCCAGAAGAAGAACTTAAACAAAGGGTTGGGGATGCTGCAGGTGTCGGGGCACACCGCCGTAAGGGAATATGAGAAGAAGAACGGGAACCAGCAGATCACAAAAACTCCCATCACGACTGCCAGGACGAAGGTGAACCTCTTCTCCCGGTTCACCATGGCCTTGCGGCGGGAAGTGGGCGTTCCCTGCATCTTGGGCATCTCCTCGGGTACCAGTTTGGTGCCGGATGATGTCGCCACAGTGTTTTTGTATCTGGATGCCAGTTTCAGCGCCTGAACTTTGAAACCTTTGCCTTGGGATGATCCAAATGTTGGTTCGTCCAGCTTGTTTCCCTTCTCCTCTGGCGGAGCACCTTCCTCATCAATTTCTAGCTCGGCGTCGGAGCCGAAGCTGGAGGTGTTGTCAGGGACTGCTTCCCTGCCTTCACCTGGGCGTTTCTTTGTAACTTTTTGGACTGTATTGAGGGGACGCTGGCGCTCAGTTGAGTCCTCAAGTGGTTCTTGAAGCGATGGCAGGTTCGAATTCGATCCCGACATTGTAGCGTCGACTTTCTCTCGTTGGCTGGCGCTTCGTTGATCCCCGTTCTGTTGCGACTCCCCAGGTAACTTTGTAGTAGGCTCAACGGCGCTTCCTCCTGCTGCCGCCAAGGCTTTATGCTTCTGTCCAGGCGAACAGCGAGTGTGCTGCTTGGCGATCTGATAAATCCTAATGTACACCAGAATCATGATCACGCAGGGGGCAAAGAACGAGCCGATGGTGGAGTAGAGGATGTACCAGCGCTCGTTGTTTAGCTCGCAAACCTCTTCGCCTCCTTCGCTCTTGTCCAGAGTGAGAAGAGGCGGGAAGGAGATGACCGCAGAGATCAGCCACACGACTATAATGGCCGCCTTGATTCGTTGCGGCGTACGTTTGGCGCCGTAGGACACGGGCCGAGAGATCGACAGGTAGCGGTCCAGTGCTATCGCGCACAGGTGGACGATGGAGGAGGTGCAGAAGAGGACGTCCAGCGCCAGGTAGATCTCACACCAGATGGAGCTGAACGCCCAGTAGCCCTGCAGCTCGTTCGCCAGCGAGAAGGGAATGATGAGCGTGGCGACTAAAATGTCAGCAGCCGCCAGCGACACCAGGAAGAGGTTTTGAGCCCCCTTCAGGGAGCGGGACGTCAGGACCGCGATGATGACCAGGATGTTACCGACGATGGTCAGGAGCATCATGGAGGTGATGGCGATGGCGAAGGCGGCCGTGGCTTGAGGCGTGTAGGGCGAGGTCCTGACGGTGCTCCGGTTGCAGAGTCGGGCGCCGGACACGAGGCTGATGTTCCTGTTGGGGAGTCCGCCGAGCTCCGACAGGCAGGGGGCGTCTGGAGCAGCTGCCATGGTGACGGGTTGGGGGGGGGGGACTTTAAAGGGCGTTTCTACAGTTTTTCTACATGGAACAACTGGACTCTCTTAGGACTGGGGTGCTGGTGGTTCCAGTCAAGGTGACGCCATGTGATCCTTACAGGAAAATCTATGAGAGACAAACACATCAAGACACTGTTAACATAGAGTTGTGCAAATTCTGTCGGTCAGTGTTTCTAAAGTCCAAGACCACAATCAGAGAAGTTGGACTCTGTTTTTAGGGATGCCCCAGGTGCAATTCTGAAATCAGGGCCGACTACAAGAACTTTAAACTGATCCGTGTTGCCGTAAACCCAACCCCGACTCTTTGTCTACGTCTGTGTTCATGTGGAAATACGAAAAAGGCTGCAGCCATCAGACGTTCCTCCAGGATCTAGAACTGCCTCCCGGTTTTTCCAGTCTTGGTTTTGCTGGCCTGAGGTCATTAAGCACCACAAAAGACTCTGTCATGGTGCCCCTTTACTAGCTAAACCCCCAAAGTGCCCAACAAGGAAGTGCCCACCTCCTCTGGTCGCTACAGTATTAAACAGTTAGAGGCTCCACCTGGTGGCACAACCAGGTACTACAGCTGATCTGGCAGCAAGGGTGGAATACTGTAAAAATCAGAAACTGTAAAAACTGTGAGACCAAGTATAGTTTTATCTCATTTAAATATAGTAAAATTAAAATTTAATTGCTGTTTTTTTATACAGAATTTTGGACATTATGCGCAGTTTTCTTCCATTTTTTGTTTGTTTATATATAAAAACTAGTAAAATCACATGATGAGGTATCAATTTACACTTTGACTGTAAAAAATAGGTTAAAAAATGTAAATAATGTCCACATAAAAACTCTGTTGTTTTTTATTATAGTTTTTTTTGTTTTACATTGTTGGACCATAAAATACAGTTTTTGTTTTAATTAAATCAGCAAAAATATTATATTTATATTTTTATATTTGCCATGATTTGACTTGAAATGATGTACACTGTAAAAATGTATATATTAACTGTAAAAATAATAAATATCCACATCAAAAACCTGTATTTTAACAATTGGTATTCATTCTTTTACAACGTTTGATGATAAAATTATCCTTTTTACTGCATTTAAATAAGCAAAAATTATATTTTACATCTATTTTTGTTGTATTATATTTGAAAAATGATAAATACTTTAACTGGTATTTTACAGAATTTTCCTGATTTGTTGAATTTCAGCTAATATGTAGTAAAATCTGAAAAAAGGCATTAATTTACTAGCTGTAAAAAAAAAAACCTAACAAACAGAAAAATGAACAAATTTTTATTGTGTAATAATATTATTGTAACATTACTTTATAGATATTTGCTGTTTTTATAAATGTATATTAAATAATTGTAAACAGTTATTTTACAGATTTTCCCAGTTGTGTTGAATTTTATACTTTTAAAATAAAATGTATGGCTTTAAATGTCGGCTGTAAAAAATAATTAAAAGTAGAAATAATAATTATTTGTTTTATGATGTGCGACATAAATTATACTGTATTTAAATTTGCTGAAACTATCATTATTGTTCAGATATCTGCATTTATTTTTACTGCTATGCCGTTTTTTAACCTTATTTTCAGTTTTTTAACAGATTTTTTACAGTGCAGCTCTCAGACCAGCCTCTGCCCTTCCTCCTTAATCAGATTAAATAAATGTGGATTTATTCTTCCCCTTATTTGTTGCTCTTATTGATTTCTTGCAGCCTGAACCTACAAACAATCTCCTGGTTCCATTTCTGATCACTGAAGCTGGTGATCAGTGATGATGATCGATAAACCTCCATCTGCTGCTTCACTCTCAATAAAATCAAATTAAATGTGTGTTCAGATGAACTGAGGACTTACTGGAGGATGAGGGTCTCCATCTGCAGCCTCCTTCACGTCTGGAACTTTAACCGTGTTTATTGGTGACGGGAGGATCCGCTGGAGCTCCGCTGGTCCGGATGAGAACCAGGTCCAGGTCCAGGTTCAGGACGAAGGAAAAGGTCGATGGAAACTTTCCTCCGGTTCAACCCGAGCCGCTGTGTCCGCCTGGAGCCGCCTCTGTCCCGGACCCTGGAGACGCTCCGCTCGCTCCGGCAGCTCCGGATCGACTGAGGCGGAGATCAGGACGCGCTGCTTTTACGCACAGAGACGAGCGATGGAGTGAAGCAGGACCAGGATGGAGACGAAGAGAACCAGGAGACGGTCTCAGCTTCAATTATAGCTCATTTATTTAATGCTTTATTTCCTACTCTGTGTCTGTTTTCAGTATCTGTGTCTCTTTGTGGTCATTTTGTGTTATTTTTAAGTTTTTGGGTAATTTTGTGATTTTGTGTCATTTTTGGTTATTTTATTTTATTTTTAGGTTATTTTCTGGGTTTTTTTGTAATTATTTTGTGTCATTTTTGGTTGATTTGTATCATTTTTTGATTATTTTGTGTTATTTTTGATTATTTTGTGTTATTTTTGATTATTTTGTGTTATTTTTTAGTTATTTTGTGTCATTTTTGATTATTTTGTGTCATTTTTGATTATTTTGTGTCATTTTTTGATTATTTTGTGTTATTTTTGATTATTTTGTGTCATTTTTTGATTATTTTGTGTTATTTTTTAGTTATTTTGTGTCATTTTTGATTATTTTGTGTCATTTTTTGATTATTTTGTGTTATTTTTTGATTATTTTGTGTTATTTTTTAGTTATTGTGTGTCATTTTTGATTATTTTGTGTCATTTTTTGATTATTTTGTGTCATTTTTTGATTATTTTGTGTTATTTTTTAGTTATTTTTGATTATTTTGTGTCATTTTTTAGTTATTTTTTGATTATTTTGTGTCATTTTTTGATTATTTTGTGTCATTTTTTGATTATTTTGTGTTATTTTTTAGTTATTTTTTGATTATTTTGTGTTATTTTTTAGTTATTTTGTGTCATTTTTTATTATTTTGTGTTATTTTTTAGTTATTTTGTGTCATTTTTTGATTATTTTGTGTTATTTCTTGATTATTTTGTTCAAATTTTTGGTCATTTTGTTTAATTTTTGGATTATTTTGTGTCATTTTTGGATGATTTTGTTTCATTTTTGGATTATTGTATGTATTTTTGGTCATTTTTTGATTATTTTGTGTATTTGTTTGGTCATTTTGTTTCTCCTTGTCATTTTGTGTTTGTTTGTGATCATTTTGTGTTTGTTTGTGATCATTTTGTGTTTGTTTGTGATCATTTTGTGTTTGTTTGTGATCATTTTGTGTCTCCTCTTGAGCATTCTTTCTATGTCTTTCTGGTCTTTTGGTTTTTCTTTGTTTCATTTTGAGTGGTTTTTTTTTGTCCTGTTTTGTTTTTTCCATTCAACATATGAATGAAACCGTTTTTTAATCCCTAATATTCATGTTTTTTTCCTTTATTTATTTCCAAGCATCTGTAAAATCATAATTTGTTTGCTCATTTAAATACAGTAAAAGTCTTGTCTTCTTATTTACAGTCAAACAAGGTGGAAAAACTAATTCTAGTCGTTTTTTAGGTGAACATTTTCTTTTTTTAAGATGATTTGTTTTTGTGTCTTTTCACAAAGCAAAACCTGTTTGATCCTATTAATGACGAGGAACCGACCCAGGACTTTTACTGAGGCGGGGTTTTCCTGTAGGACTTTTAATGAAGCACTTTTACTTTGACAACAGGTCCGACTCCTTCCTCCTCCACTGGTAACAACCATGGAGCTGCTAATATTAGCGGATCGTCGGACGATGGATGGAGCCTTCAGTCAGGGGAAGGAACTGGGTCTGAATTTATCAGCAGGAGGAACAAGGGCTGGGAGGGGAGGCGCTTCCATTTATACCCAGAGGATGGAGAAGGGGGATGACATCTGGGGCAAACAGGAAGTAAAGTGTGTCAGCAGAGTTCAACCTGTTGGTGGAACCCAGTTAATGGTGAAGAAGAGGCTCCTGGTGCTGCTGGATGGGAACGGATGATAGCGTCCGAATCACTGTTATAAGGAGGATCCATTAAATAAAACACATCCCTGATAGCTTTCAACTGTTCACACTGTTAGCTAACAAGTTCAACTGTTCATACTGTTAGCTAACAAGTTCAACTGTTCATACTGTTAGCTAACAAGTTCAACTGTTCATTTCCAATCTCAGGTTTAGCTAGCTGTCTTAGCTAGCTATGTTAGCTGTTTATCTACCGTTAGCTGAGAATCTCAACAGTTTATTGTCGCTTTTATCTTGTTATTTAGCAAGTTTTAGCGATGCATAGGTAGTGCTAGCCGTGCATGTAGCTAACAATTTTAGCTGTTTGTCCACTTTAAGCTAACAATCCCAAACGTCTATCCTTACTTTTAGCTAACAATCTGAAAAGTTTGCTAATTTTAGTTAATTAATTTAATCCACTTTTTATTGTGTTTGCCTCACAATGATTTATCCATATAGTAAGCTAGCAATGTTAGCTTTTATCCATAGTAGGCTATACAATTGCAACTCTCAATTCCAATCTTAGCTATTTTAGCTGCTTATTTACGATTAGTTAACAATTTCAACTGTTCATTTCCAATCCCAGGTTTAGCTAGCTGTCTTAGCTAGCTATGTTAGCTGTTTATCTACTGTTAGCTGAGAATCTTAACAGTTTATTGTTGCTTTTATCTTGTGATTTTAGTAGTGTAGCAAGTTTTAGCGATGCATATCCAATGCTAGCCGCGAACGTAGCTAACAATTTTAGCTGTCCACTTTAAGCTAACAATCCCAAACGTCTATCCTTACTTTTAGCTAACAGTTTGAAAAGTTTTCTAATTTTAGTTAATTAATTTAATTCACTTTTTACTGTGTTTGCCTGACAATGATTTATCTATACAGTAAGCTAGCAATGTTAGCTTTTATCCATAGTAGGCTATAAACTAACAATTTCAACTCTCAATTCCAATCCTAGCTAGCTATTTTAGCTGTTTATTTATGATTAGTTAACAATTTCAACTGCTAGCCATACTTCTAGTTAATAATTTCAACTGTATATTTCCAATTTTAGCTAGTTATTTTAGCCATTTGTATTGAAATGTTACTTTATTTCAAATGTTCATCCATTAACCATCGTTATCCTTACAATTTAATCGGTGCTTTTAGTTAGCTATTTTAGCAGCGCAGCAAGAATGAAAGAATTTTCAATGTTAGCCATACTTGTAGCTAGCAATTTTAGCTATTTAGCCACTTGTGGCTAATAATTTAAACTGTTTATCCTGTT
>JAMOIN010001456.1:0-19157 GCA_024666655.1 Dascyllus trimaculatus
TTTCAGCTAACATGGCAGCTAATGTTACTTGTTCATGCTAATGTAGAAGCTAATGTTCCTAGTTTGGGCTAACATAACAGTTAATGCTACTTGTTTGGGCTAAAATAGTGACTAATGTTAATTGTCTGAGCTAACTTAGCAGCTAATATTCCTTATTTGGGCTAACATAATGGCTAACGGTGCTTATTTGTGTGAGATGTAGACTCACAGTTTTCCATCCATCCATCTGGATGGATGGAAAACTGATCTGGGTTCAGGTTCTACCAGAACTCCAATGTGTTGTTTGTCCTAAATGTCCTGAGAGTTTTTGGAGTTTTTATTATTCATGGTTTTCGTTGTTTGCGTGGTTTATTACAGTGACTTTATGGATTCTGGCTCCTTATAAGCGTCTCTCTCTGTCAGACTGAGCCTCGTCCTTCCTGCTGTGCTGCCTACACTTCCCAGGATGCTTTGCGGCGGCAGCAGCTGGTCTCCGGTTCGCCCGCAGCAAAGTGATGAAGACGGCAAACAAGGTAGAATGAGCCGCTGACTGTCCTCTCCGGTGATGCTGATCCGTGGAGCGGCATGGCTGTGGAAGGTAAGACCCGAGCCGAGCCGCGGCCCGGTACCGGCTGCAGACTGTAGCTGTGTTCTGTTCGGTTCTGTTCGGTCCAGACGCGGCGGGTCAGCTGCGTGTTGCTCGGTGCGCGTTCACCTGTGATCAGTGTATTGATCTCGTGTATTGAAGTCTCGTGTTGACGCGCAGCCGCTTTGCGTGTCGTTCCGTGTGCGCGCCGCTCCGCGTTAACAGGTCCGCCGCCGCGCACCGAGCACGGAGTGTCCTCTGAGCCGCCGGTCACCGGACGGACTGTTCCGCACGGATTCGGTGTTCCCTCCCGGGGCTGCTGCTCAGATCAGCCCGGTCTGGCTGCTCGGCAGGCGGCCACATGCGGACCGTGACTGTCGGTGAACCGTGAGCTCCGCCGCCGTGATGCTCGGACAGTCTCCGCACCTGATCGGGGGCATCCTGTGGATCCAGAACCCCATGAGAGGTACGTTGTTCGGGGTGGTTCCTCCGGCCCGGTCCGGTCCGGTGGTTGGTGTGAACGTACCGGTCAGGTATGATCGGTATGACGCTGCTCATACCTGCAGGATCAGATTGTCCACGTGTTGTCTGACAGGAACCTGCCTCACCTGTTCAGGTGTCTGCGGCTTTTCTCCACTGTAAAAAATGAGCGTTTTAACTGCAGTAAAAACAAACAAACAGTTTCGTTTTCTGCTGCAGATTTAAAACGTTTTGATCAAATCTGTCACATCTATAGGACAGAACTCTGCTGATTTAAAGGCTCTGATGGTGTCAGCATTAAATCTGTGTTTACATTAGTTACTGTTGTTTTAAATGACCAATAATATCGATCACAGAAAGAAATATTATTCTTATGTTGACTGTAATAAACCCCAGACCATTATGTTTTTATAAATAGTAATTTATTCTGTTAAATTGTTGACCATGAAGCTACATCTAAATGAGTCTGAATTTTACCGATATTTGCAGTTATTGTCAGGAAAATGTGCATATTGAGGATTAAAAACGGTAAATAACTTTTTAAAATTGTCATTTCTTTATCATCTTTGTTCTGGTGAATTGTAGATGTAAAAAAAAGTAAAATCAGAGATAAACTATAAGAACTTACCGTACATGCTCACTGTAGAAGAGAAAGACCAAACCTGTTAATAAGAGCAGTAATAATCTTTAATTCATTCTTTTACAGTGGGCCATAAAATCCCATCGTTTGACTGTCTTTAAATCATCTACAGTAGAATTATTTTTCAGATATTTGCTGTTTTTTTCTTAATTTTTCCTTTCCTCTTCAACATATTTCTCCTGCCGGGTGTCCAGTGTTTCTTACAGTGTAGTTTACATGCATTCGTGCTTTAATGGTTGTTCTGCTGCATGACAACAGCAGCGCTCAGTTTCCAGTTCATGGAGCTGTTTGGACCTGGGCTGGATTTAGCCGAGGATGCTGATAACTTTACGCTGAGATGTGATAATTAACGACTGTCTTCAGTTTAAGTCAGAGCGGTTTTCCTCGGTTTGCTCGTTTTTTAGGTGTTTTTGGTGCTTTTTGCATCTTCGAATGTTAAAGTGAGTTGGTGGATCTCAGTTCTGGATTGATGCTGGATCATCTGCAGTTCAGTTAACACACTTTTAAAGTTAATATGGAAACGAGGGCTGGGGGGTTCAGAGTCCCTTATTATATCAATTAAAGTATGGATGTTTGGCACCAGAGTATAGATACTCATATAGGGTCTACATGTTGGTGTTTATAGGGTCTAGATGTTGGTGTTCATAGAGGTCTAGATGTTGGTGTTCATAGGGGTCTAGATGTTGGTGTTCATAGGGGTCTAGATGTTGGTGTCCATAGGGGTCTAGATGTTGGTGATCATAGGGGTCTAGATGTTGGTGTTCATAGGGTCTAGATGTTGGTGTTCATAGGGGTCTAGATGTTGGTGTCCATAGGGGTCTAGATGTTGGTGATCATAGGGGTCTAGATGTTGGTGTTCATAGGGTATAGATGTTGGTGTTCATTGGGTCTAGATGTTGGTGTTCATAGGGTCTAGATGTTGGTGTTCATAGGGGTCTAGATGTTGGTGTTCATAGGGGTCTAGATGTTGGTGTCCATAGGGGTCTAGATGTTGGTGTTCATTGGGTCTAGATGTTGGTGTTCATAGGGTCTAGATGTTGGTGATCATAGGGGTCTAGATGTTGGTGTTCATAGGATTCTAGATGTTGGTGTTCATAGGGGTCTAGATGTTGGTGTTCATAGGGTCTAGATGTTGGTGTTCATAGGGTCTAGATGTTGGTGTTCATAGAGGTCTAGATGTTGGTGTCCATAGGGGTCTAGATGTTGATGTTCATAGGGGTCTAGATGTTGGTGTTCATAGGGTCTAGATGTTAGTGTTCATAGGGGTCTAGATGTTGGTGTTCATAGGGGTTTAGATGTTGGTGTTCATAGGGGTCTAGATGTTGGTGTTCATAGGGGTCTAGATGTTGGTGTTCATAGGGGTCTAGATGTTGGTGTTCATAGGGTCTAGATGCTGGTGTTCATAGGGGTCTAGATGTTGGTGTTCATAGGGGTCTAGATGTTGGTGTTCATAGGGTCTAGATGTTGGTGTTCATAGGGGTCTAGATGTTGGTGTTCATAGGGGTCTAGATGTTGGTGTTCATAGGGGTCTAGATGTTGGTGTTCATTGGGTCTAGATGTTGGTGTTCATAGGGGTCTAGATGTTGGTGTCCATAGGGGTCTAGATGTTGGTGTTCATAGGGTCTAGATGTTGGTGATCATAGGGGTCTAGATGTTGGTGTTCATAGGGTCTAGATGTTGGTGTTCATGTCTAGATGTTGGTTCATAGGGGTCTAGATGTTGGTGTCCATATAGATGTTGGTGGGTCTAGTTCATAGGGTCTAGATGTTGGTGTCCATAGGGGTCTAGATGTTGGTGATCATAGGGGTCTAGATGTTGGTGTTCATAGGGTCTAGATGTTGGTGTTCATAGGGGTCTAGATGTTGGTGATCATAGGGGTCTAGATGTTGGTTTCATAGGGGTCTAGATGTTGGTGTTCATAGGGTATAGATGTTGGTGTTCATTGGGTCTAGATGTTGGTGTTCATAGGGTCTAGATGTTGGTGTTCATAGGGGTCTAGATGTTGGTGTTCATAGGGGTCTAGATGTTGGTGTCATAGGGTCTAGATGTTGGTGTCCATAGGGTCTAGATGTTGGTGTTCATAGGGTCTAGATGTTGGTGATTATAGGGGTCTAGATGTTGGTGTTCATAGGGTCTAGATGTTGGTGTTCATAGGGGTCTAGATGTTGGTGTTCATAGGGTCTAGATGTTGGTGTTCATAGGGTCTAGATGTTGGTGTTCATAGGGGTCTAGATGTTGGTGTCATAGGGGTCTAGATGTTGGTGTTCATAGGGTCTAGATGTTGGTGATCATAGGGGTCTAGATGTTGGTGTTCATAGGGTCTAGATGTTGGTGTTCATAGGGGTTAGATGTTGGTGTCATAGGGGTCTAGATGTTGGTGTCATAGGGTCTAGATGTTGGTGTTCATAGGGGTCTAGATGTTGGTGTTCATAGGGAGTCTAGATGTTGGTGTTCATAGGGGTCTAGATGTTGGTGTTCATAGGGGTCTAGATGTTGGTGTTCATAGGGTCTAGATGTTGGTGTTCATATGGTCTAGATGTTGGTGTTCATAGGGTCTAGATGTTGGTGTTCATAGGGTCTAGATGTTGGTGTTCATTGGGTCTAGATGTTGGTGTTCATAGGGGTCTAGATGTTGGTGTCCATAGGGGTCTAGATGTTGGTGTTCATAGGGTCTAGATGTTGGTGATCATAGGGGTCTAGATGTTGGTGTTCATAGGGTCTAGATGTTGGTGTTCATAGGGGTCTAGATGTTGGTGTCCATAGGGTCTAGATGTTGGTGTCCATAGAGGTCTAGATGTTGGTGTTCATAGGGTCTAGATGTTGGTGTTCATAGAGGTCTAGATGTTGGTGTTCATAGGGGTCTAGATGTTGGTGTTCATAGGGTCTAGATGTTGGTGTTCATAGGAGTCTAGATGTTGGTGTTCATAGGGGTCTAGATGTTGGTGTCCATAGGGGTCTAGATGTTGGTGTTCATAGGGTCTAGATGTTGGTGTTTATTGGGTCTAGATGTTGGTGTTTATTGGGGTCTAGATGTTGGTGTTTATTGGGGTCTAGATGTTGGTGTTTATTGGGGTCTAGATGTTGGTGTTTATTGGGGTCTAGATGTTGGTGTTTATTGGGGTCTAGATGGTCTAGATGTTGGTGTTCATAGGGTCTAGATGTTGGTGTTCATAGGGTCTAGATGTTGGTGTTTATTGGGGTCTAGATGTTGGTGTTTATTGGGGTCTAGATGTTGGTGTTTATAGGGTCTAGATGTTGGTGTTCATAGGGGTGTAGATGTTGGTGTTCATAGGGTCTAGATGTTGGTGTTCATAGGGGTCTAGATGTTGGTGTTCATAGGGGTCTAGATGTTGGTGTTCATAGGGGTCTAGATGTTGGTGTTCATAGGGGTCTAGATGTTGGTGTCCATAGGGGTCTAGATGTTGGTGTTCATAGGGTCTAGATGTTGGTGTTTATTGGGTCTAGATGTTGGTGTTTATTGGGGTCTAGATGTTGGTGTTTATTGGGGTCTAGATGTTGGTGTTTATTGGGGTCTAGATGTTGGTGTTTATTGGGGTCTAGATGTTGGTGTTTATTGGGGTCTAGATGTTGGTGTTCATAGGGGTCTAGATGTTGGTGTTCATAGGGTCTAGATGTTGGTGTTTATTGGGGTCTAGATGTTGGTGTTCATAGGGTCTAGATGTTGGTGTTTATAGGGTCTAGATGTTGGTGTTCATGGGGGTCTAAATGTTGGTGTCCATAGGGGTCTAGATGTTGGTGTTCATAGGGTCTAGATGTTGGTGTTCATAGGGGTCTAGATGTTGGTGTTTATAGGGGTCTAGATGTTGGTGTTTATAGGGGTCTAGATGTTGGTGTTTATAGGGGTCTAGATGCTGGTGTTCATAGGGGTCTAGATGTTGGTGTTTATAGGGGTCTAGATGTTGGTGTTCATAGAGGTCTAGATGTTGGTGTTTATAGGGGTCTAGATGTTGGTGTTCATAGGGTCTAGATGTTGGTGTTCATAGGGGTCTAGATGTTGGTGTTCATAGGGTCTAGATGTTGGTGTTCATAGGAGTCTAGATGTTGGTGTTCATAGGGTCTAGATGTTGGTGTTCATAGGGGTCTAGATGTTGGTGTTCATAGGGTCTAGATGTTGGTGTTCATAGGGGTCTAGATGTTGGTGTTCATAGGGGTCTAGATGTTGGTGTTCATAGGGTCTAGATGTTGGGGTTCATAGGGGTCTAGATGTTGGGGTTCATAGGGGTCTAGATGTTGGGGTTCATATTAGTTTTCTTTAACTTCATCCTGTCTTGTGTTGATCTCTTGTGTTTACTTCTGTTTAATCAGTGTTTGCCAAAGTTTCTTCACCAGAACTGCTTTGGGAAGGTTCAGAAACAGATCATGGGTTAGAATCAGTATCACACGGGTTTGTTTCAGTGTTTAAGTTCCAGCTATCGTCAGTCTCTCTCCAGACTGGACGGTCCGTGTTGTTCAGCTCTTATTCGCTGACTCGTATCACTGAGGTGAATCATGAGTCACGTTCATTTTCACTGAAGCTGCAGTAACTGAGACCTCGACCAGAATCAGGAGGAAAATCACAAAGACTGTAAAAAGCTGCTCCTCTGGACTCTCAGGGATCAGATTCGGCTGCTTCCTGCTCTGAAATACAACCCGAGAGGTTTGACGCTGATGGACGTCCTGAGTCTCAGAGTCACTGCTCTGCTCTGACGGCTGGATTTACGTCTCAGATTCAGATCTAGCATTAAAAACATATCAGATCTCATGAAGTACGGCGGTGTTCCGGTGTGTAGTCGGACGCTGCACTCGTCTGTCGGCTCTAACATTTAATTTAAATTAAAGTTTGAGACCTTAAAAAGTAAAACAGGCGACTGGTTTGCAGCAAAGCAAAGTTTAGTTCTGTTCCTCATTAATCATCTCACAAGCCTGCGTTTTTATTTTATCTTTTATTATAAAATACTACAAACTAGTTCCACGTCGACCAGCAGCAGCACAAAATGCTGCATGTTCGGAAGGATCTGGTATCTAAAGCTCCAGTGTTAGCTCACTGTTAGCAGACCTTGCTGTGTGCCGTGGCCTGATGAAGACCCACTGTGGGGTCCAAACGTTGCTTGGCTCACATTGTTCACTATTTCACAGTGGACTTTTCACCAGCGTGGGGTTTATTTGTCCCTTTGGAGGGACCTTGTGGTGCCGCTAGCTCTGCCGCTAGCGCTAAATCGCTAGCGTTCGGCTGCTTTTCGGGACGTTTTTGGAGAGGTTTGGAGGTTTTCTGTTACTTTAGCTGGTTTTCATCTAATTAAATCAGACTCCACTTGGGTTTCCTGGTCTGAAAAAGGAGTAAAACAGGTGGACCAGACCAAAGCTGTAAGGAGCTCCAAACGTGGGAAAAGTAGGGATGCACGATAACGCCAGTTCCATTATTTTATACTTCTTGTTGCCGATAACCGATAATGTCAACCGATTGTGAACCAGAACGTGACGCCGGAGTTGGCAGTTCTGCTACTACAACCACCATGGTGTTCTAGAGCCTCGGCAACGCTCGGTGGCGTTCAGCGGCGCACATGACTTTTTGAGTATCAAAATGATCATCCGAATACCACAACGAACAAATATTCGGATTTTCCAATATTCGGGACCAGTCCTAGTGAAATGTCTTCTTCTGACACGGTAAACAAAGTCCACCCTGGTCAGTTCCACGCCATGCTGCTTGTGTTTCTCTGCCCGCGCAGTCTGATGACATCACACACATGCGACAGTACTGTCGGGGAGGGGAGGGGTTGAGGAGCCAGACATGAGGACAAACCACAACACACAGACCAACAGCAGAAACCAGGATTCAAAGTCTTTATTATTATCGACTGATTTTTTATTATCGGAATGACGTCATATTTGACAAAATTAACCGATAATTATCAGACGCCGATGTTACCGTGCATCCCCAGGAACAAGTATGGTGTTTATTATCTGTCATAACTCTGGTTTTACTTGGCCGATCAACACGATTCAAAGACTGGTAGATAGTTAGAAATCCACACTTTGGATACAAGTTGGAACGGAGACTCAGCGAGGCGTCTTGCTGCTGCTACGTCGTCTTAAATCGGTGATGTCGTTTTGTGCGTCCGTCGACTCCAGAGGGTTCTGAACCGAACCATTACAGCCCTACTTGTTATGGTAAATGATCTGCACTTATATAGCGCTTTTCTGTACCTTAGTGGTTCCAAAGCGCTTTATAATGTGTTTCTCATTCACCCATTCACACTCCAAT
Organism: Dascyllus trimaculatus; assembly: GCA_024666655.1. Taxonomy (NCBI): domain Eukaryota; kingdom Metazoa; phylum Chordata; class Actinopteri; family Pomacentridae; genus Dascyllus; species Dascyllus trimaculatus. Next base: position 7,951 of record JAMOIN010001456.1, read on the forward strand.
GGTGACAGCAAGGCACTAATCTGCCATTGGGAGCAACTTGGGGTTCAGTGTCTTGCCCAAGGACACTTCAGCATGCGGAGGGGCCGGGGATCGAACCACCAACCTTGCAATCAGCAGACAACCCGCTCTACCACCTTATGGAGTATTTCTACTTTGCCTTTTGCTTTTTCCACCTCAAACGTTCTAATATTGAATTAGTTTTAAATAATTGATTTGCAGCAGATGAATCGGTCTTTGCATCCAGTGAAACGTCTCCCAGGTCTTTTAACTCTCATCACATTTACTCTCGTCGGGGTAACGGTGGTGTTCGTCTCCTCCTGCTCCTGGTGCCTCCCTCCTCGCTTCCGTCTCTCGGTTTCTAAATTTGCCCGAGCAGAATAAAAAAGTGCGGCTTCTTTTTTTAGCCCGGATCTTATTAAAGCTGCTTTTGTTTGTCGGCGGCCTGCGGAGGCGAGTCCGTCCCGGCGGACCTTCTGCAGCGCCGTCGCTTTGAATCCGACGCGAGACGTTTGAGGAGACTTTCAGCCCTGCAGAGTCACTGTTTGTGCTCCAGCAGCTCCGAGACTCAGAATGTGGGTCAGGCCTTAATGTTTTATAACACATGAGGAGACAATGAGCAGGACTTTGGAGCCTCCCGACTCCACTGTGGTCTGAAAGTTAGTCGAAGCAGAACGACAGAGAAACGCTAAAACTGATGTTCCCCAAAGCTAGAACCAGGCTGACGTTCTCTCTCAGGGTCACATTAACACTGTAAATAACTGCTTTCAGCTCAAACTGGACAAAATAATCCGTCAGGGAGCGTCTCTCTGCTGTGAATGAATTGTCCCTGCATGCTGTTGGACTGGAATGAATGGAAATGAGAATAACTTCATTTATACAGCGTCTGAAAGCAGAGTTAACACAGCGCTTCACAGGAAGGACAGAAAATAAAACAAAATAAAAATAAAAAAAAATAAAACTGGTCAGTCCTAACAGAAGGAGAGGTGGAGTCACACCCGGTAAGAGGTTTTCAGAATAAATCAACACAATAAAACCACATAAAATAATAAAAGAACCAAAAAATGCTTCGTCCAAGGAAGGAAAATAAATAAAAACTAAAAATAAAATAGAGGGAGAAACCAAAAAGACAAGGCTGAAAGTAATAATAGTGGTGACAGTCAATAAATAAAAGAGAATAAAGTGACCGGATAGAATAAATACAATTTTAAAATTAATTAGATGATAAAAAATAGAATAAATACATAAATAAATAAATAAAAAAGAGTAAAAGAGAATAAAATGAACAAATATAATAAATACAATTTAAAAATCAGACAATAAAAAAATAGTAATAATAATACTAGTAAATAAAAACAGGAAATGCATGCATAAGTAAATAAATAAAGAGTTAAAGCAAATACAACAAATAAAATAAAAAATCAATTCGATGATAAAAAAGATGATAAAAATATTAGTAATGACAATAAGGTAAATAAATATAATAAATACATAAATAAGTAAATAAGAGGAGTAAAAGACAATAAAATAAACAAAATAAAACAACAAATAAACAAACAGAATAAATGAAATCAAAAGATGATCAAAATATGAGTAAATGAAATAAATATGTAAATAAAACAAAATAAACAAATAAAGTAAATATGTAAGTTAGTAAATTAAGGGTAAAAGAGGAAATAATGAGCAGATGAAATAAATAAAAATTAAAAATCAATTAGATAATAACAATAATAGTAAATAAAAACAAGATAAAATAAATAAAGAGTAAAAGAGAATAAAATAAACAAAACGACAAATAAACCATGTAAATAAAACAAAATAAACGAATAAAATAAATACGTAAATGAACGGATGAAACAAATAAAATTTAAAAATCAGTTAGACAATAAAAATAATGGTAAATAAAAACAAGATATGAGTAGATAAAAAAATAAAGAGTAAAAGAATAAAATAAATAAAATTTCAAGAAATCAGACGATTATAATAATAGTGATAATATTAATAGTAAATAAATAAATAAGTACATATATAAAGAAAAAGAGTCAAAGGGAGTATAGCCAACAAATAAAGTTAAATGAACTGTTTCAGGCTGATGGATGGTGACGTAGCTTCAGACGCCTCCACCCTCACAGATGGAGGCTTCAGAAAGTTCTTCTCCTCACAGCTGATCTGGACAAAGTCTCGACTCGATGACCGACGTTAGTTTTAGCAGCTCTGACTAAAGGCTGAGTTACATCAGGGGGCGACGGTACGATGAGCTACCTGAGGGCTGGTGGTCTGTTATTTAACCAGTCCATATGGATTTTCAGAATAAGAGCGTGTCTGGGAGGAAGGAGGATATGTTACATTACTGGGTCGGTGTTTGGAAAAGTGACTTTGTTCTGGTTAAAATGCGGCTCTTTCACTTTTCTCTTTCACTGCACGTTTGAAGCTATTTCTGTTACCATGGCGACAAGTCCCTCCCCATCTAGCACCTGATTGGCTGAAAAGGAGCGACGGTAGAGCAGCAACGTGCACAGCAAAGACACGCTGATGAAAGAGGTGTACGAGATAAATACAAACCAGCAGACAAACTCCCTTTAACCAGGTAGAAACCTCTGGCAGATCCAGGCTCTGGGAGGTCAGACGTCTGCCTCCACTGGTTGGGGTGAGGGTGAATTCAGAGTGGAGCCGAGGCGTTGGCGGCTGGGAGTGGTGCCTTAAAATCACTATCTGGGTACCAACACCACGACGAATGTCCGGATGTTTGGGTCCAACCCTGGTGGTTTGTCTTTCTGTAGTGATTTTGCAGATTTTTAAGGGTATTTTTCATCTTTTTGTGGGGTTTTTTTGTGATTTTGGACCTTTTTGTTGTAGTTTTATGCTCCTCTGTAGTGGTTTCGCCTCTTACTGTGGTGATTTAGTGTTTTTGATGTGATTTTGCATTTTTTGTGGTGGTTTCATGGCCTTCTGCAGCAATTTTGCACACTTTTTGAGTGATTTTTCATCTTTTTGTTGAAGTTTCGTGTTCCTCTGTAGTGACTTCACCTCTTATTGTGGTGATTTATGTCTTTCAGCTGTGATTTTGCACTCTTGTTTGGTGCTCTTTCGTATTTTTGTGGTATTTTGTGTCTTTCTGTAGTGATTTTGCACATTTTTAAGGGTATTTTTCATCTTTTTGTGGTAATTTTGTGTGTTTTTTTGTGATTTTGGACCTTTTTGTTGTAGTTTTATGCTCCTCTGTAGTGGTTTCACCTCTTATTGTGGTGATTCTGTGTTTTTAATGTGATTTTGCCTCTTTGTATGGTGGTTTCATGGCCTTCTGCAGTGATTTTGCACACTTTTTGAGTGATTTTTCATCTGTTTGTTCAAGTTTCGTGTTACTCTGTAGTGACTTCACCTCTTATTGTGGTGATTTATGTCTTTCTGTAGTGATTTTGCACATTTATTGGGGTATTTTTCATCTTTTTGTGGTAATTTTGTGTGGTTTTTTCCTGATTTTGGACCTTTTTCTTGCAGTTTTATGCTGTTCTGTAGTGATTTTGCCTCTTATTGTGGTGATTTATGTCTTTCTGTAGCAATTTTGCACATTTATTGGGGTATTTTTCATCTTTTTGTGGTAATTTTGTGTTTTTTTTTCGTGATTTTGGACCTTGTTGTTGCAGTTGTATGCTTCTGTAGTGATTTCGCCTCTTATTGTGGTGATTCTGTGTTTTTAATGTGATTTTGCCTCTTTGTATGATGATTTCATGGCCTTCTGTAGTGATTTTGCCACATTTCTTTGGTGATTTTTCATGTTTTTGTGGTAATGTTTGTCTTCCTGTAGCGACTTCGTGTCTTTATGTGGTGATTCGACCCTTTTTTCTGCTGATCTGGGTTCAGTTTCAAGGAGACGTTCATAGTCTGAAGGCAGAACATTTATAAAAGTTACTGGAGATGAAGAACCAGATGATTCTGATTGTTCATGGCCTTTTTTAGGTCTATTAATTATCCAACATGTCTAGATCTCAGGACGTTTTAATCACAGCACCATCTAATCTCACCTGGCGACACACCTGGAGCAAATGAACGCAGTGGAAGTAGATCATCTCATGAGTAGAGCGCCATCGTGTTAACTCTTGTCCTTTCAGTTGTAGCATCTGGAGCTGGTTGGGTTCATCGGAGACGTTTCACCTCTCGTCCTGAAACGTCTTCAATGAACCCAACCAGCTCCAGATGCTACGACTGAAACCACGAGGATGAGTTTAACGGTTCAGGCTGCACAGCTCTGACCTCAGTCTGAGTTTTAATGGACGCTTACATCTCCAGCAGGCGGATAACGGAGCAACATGTGACGGCAGCAGCTATTGTATAAAGAAAGCAGCCTGCTGTCCGGTCTGTTTACCCCCCTGGCTCGGCTCGTTCGTTTCACTCCTGTGTGCATCAGACCTCCTTGATGCCTGCTCAGCCATTCAGAAAACTCATTTCAGAGCCCAGGAATAGAATTAGGAGCATCGACGTGTTTATCTGCGCCGGTGGAAATGGGATTACACGTTGGTCGAGCTGCTCTCCGCTGCCTCCCTCAGCGGGGACGGGATTAGGACGAAGAGGCGCCGCGTAATGGAGCTCCTCTGGGCCGACCTGCAGCCACGTCTGGTGGACCGTGGTGAAGCGGGATCCAAGCTGAGAGCTAAGCAGGAAGTAAAAATAGAAACGGAAGTATTGCTGGTGTCCTGGAGCCGCTCAGACGTTTGATGAATCTGACCAACGCCGCTACGGTTCTGCTGCGTCGGGCCTCGGCTCCAGGAGAAGCTGGACTCTGGTTCACTTTGGTTTAGTAGGAACTTACGGGAATCACAAAGTGCAGCTCGACATGAATCAGAAGAACAGAGCAGAAGGAGCAGAGCATGTTCAGATATATGAAACCTGCTGTGGGCCTTTAGTTTTCACCTCGGTGCTGCACGAGAGAATCAACCTCAAACAACGGATGTTTTTTGGCGACAGATGTTTTGACAGTGGCATGAAAATAAAAAAAGAATACCGATACGATACAATACAAGGCTCACGATACCGATACTATCACGATATATTGATAATCGATATGCAACAAGACAATCCCATAATGACACATCACCATATTTATAACTTGGATACCTTGCAAACCCTTCATTTTCCACCACACTGTACGGGTGGAGGTCCTTCAGATGAACCCAGTGATGGACGCTGTAATGCTGGCGGCCATCTTTGCTCTAAACCAGCGGTTCTCAACTGGTCCAGCCTCAGGACCCACTATGTCTCTATTAATAACGGTCGCGACCCAAATTTTTGAAGTTTGCTGTTCCTGTTAACAAATTAAGGTTTATTTGGGTGTAGCCTCAACACATTTTGACACAACACAGGAAAATTTGGCTTATTTTTTGCTCATTTTGGTATATTTGGACGTTTTTACTAAGTTTTTAGGCATATTTTGGCCCATTTTGTCAGATTCTGAGCACATTTTGGTTCATTTTTGGGACGTTTTAGCATAAATTTCTCCAATAAGCTGGCAGAGACAAATCTAGAGGTTAATAGTGGGAAACTACTGGTGTCCCTCCAATAAATATCCTGCTACTGAAAGCAAACTGTGTCATAACAAACACGTCCTTTAAAATAAAAGACTTCATACCACTACTTTTTGGGGGGGGTTCATGCTTCTGCGACCCTCTAAAAATGGCTTTGCGACCCACTTTTGGGTCCCGACCCACCAGTTGAGAACCACTGGTCAAAACGTCGTGCTAACGGCTGCAGGCTGACTTGAAACGTTGCTGCATCAGCCGCTTTCTGGGCCAGGAGTTCAGGATGGAGGCGTTGCAGGTGGGTTTGCATGTTGCTGGTGTCGCCTGTGTGCTTTACTTTGGCGAGGCACTTCCTGCATATGACATAGTCTTTGTCCAGCTTGCTTGTTCCCTCAAAGCCCAAATGGGTCCACTCTTTGGACTTAAACGTGGATGGGGCGTCTCTTACGGTAGTGTTGCTGTCCTCCATTATACCTGTACTAACTGTTGTTGGGCCGATTCATTTCCGCTCCAGTCTCCCTCATTTATGAGATAAACGCCACCATGTGGAGACATTAAGTAGTGACACTGGGGAATGTGGAGGGTTTAGAGCGCCTTATTATATTAATTAAGGTAAGGATATCTGGAGCCAGTGTATCGATACTCATATCACATGAGAAGGGACGACGACGTATCGCTGCATCCATATTTTGTCCCACCCTTATTCCGCTGTGGACTTGCGTGATAAACTGTGGCCGCCACCAACATGCAAACCCACCTGCAACGCCACCATCCTGAACTCCTCGCTGATGCAGCAACGTTTCAAGTCAGCCTGCAGCCGTTTAGAGCAAAGATGGCCGCCAGCATTACAACGTCCATCGCTGGGTTCATCTGAAGGACCTCCACCCAGGGGCGCAGCTACCTACTTTCTGGGGTGTATGCAGACACATTACAGATTCTTTGTTATCCACACTAAGACTGACAATACTAATGAATTCCCTGTGTGTGAGAAACGCAACTTGGAGTGAAGAGGACATAAATGCAAGTCAACAAGTAGATCTGAAATCTGTGTGTTCAGGAGGTTTTTAGAAATGCAGCAGTCAGTTGCTGTTTTTTGTTTTTTTATAAGAAAAGTTTGTAATCTTAACAAAATGACCACAAACAAGTTCCTTTATTTTTCTTGTCGTGATCTGTTCTACTGTAAAGTAATAGTAGTAGTAATAGTAAATAAACAGTCATTTACTGGCCTCTAATCCTATCTGCACGTCTATCAGCAGGCACCCTGTTCAGTAGCCTGTCATTTAGCTAGTATTAGCTTTAGCTAACCTGAATATTTACAAGCCTCCTCTTGATACGCTGACAGAACTGACCGACTGTCTTTCAACCACTTTGAAAAACTGTTTTCATGGCTGTGGAATCTTTCTCCTTCTCCCTCTTCCGTTTTCTATTCTGTGCTCCCGAGAGCTTTATCTTTTCTGTCTGTCCATCTTTAACTGCCTGACAAAATAAAAACGCTCGCGCACATTGCCCCGCCCCCCGGCGATACGCGCGAACGGGGTGTCTAATCGGTGACGCCCCGACGCACCTCTGTTATTGATCATATCGTTTACATATGAACAAACAATTGGTAAATACAGAAGATGCCGACTCGAAATAATTCCCCCACCCCCCTTTGCTTTGGTGCCCCTATGCGCCGCATATAGTGCATACCCCCTTTTTGCGCCACTGCCTCCACCCAGTGTGGTGGAAAATGAAGGGTTTGGAAAAATGCTACACACTGGAACCAAGGAATGATTATATTCAAGTTATAGACATGGTGATGTATCGTTATGGGATCGTCTTGTAGCATATCGAGTATCTTATCGTGAGGTATCCTGTGATTCCCGCCCCTACAGTGGATCACTTGTGAAGTTCCTCATTCTGTCTCTCAGTTTTAAAGAGAGCGATTCAGTTCTGCACGAGTTCTGTTGAACCCAGTCTGGTGGTTCTGGTGCGGTTCTGTTAGCAGACAAACAAACATCGCTCCACCTCCAGGAGGAACGATTCCCCAGATCTGGATGCAGCGACGAGACGTGAAGCCGGTTTGACTTTAAAGAGGCCGACGGTGACGGATGTCTCGGTGGGAATGATCCGATCTGTGACTCAGAACCAGGAGGTTTCTGATCCCCTTCACTCCTCGCTACAAATACGTTCTCTGGATTTTTAAAAAACATGTTTGCTGACACGACGGCGGCCGAATTGAATTTAAGAGCTCTGTGTGTTGCTGGTTCGTGTCACACCTGCTCTGAGCTGAAGCGTCACCTGTGAGTTAAACCGCTCAGACAGGAGACGTGAGAATTATCCACATTTAGATCTGATGAATATGCAGGTCTGCCTCTGACCTCCGTTTTAATGTCGCCAAACCGGCCGGAGCTGAACCCGCCGTGTGCCGGAGCTTCATCGACCTTCGCAGAGTCTCTGGGACACGAAGCCCAGGGGAGCCCGGGGATTCTGCTGAGCGCTGCAGCCGTCGGCCTCGTGAAGCCCGTCCAGCCCTTCGTTCGCCTCCAAACCACGACCTCTGTGCTCGGCGGACGCCTGGCACCTCGTGGCGTCGAGCGCGGAAGCTTGGCGGCGGATCAGGCCGTTCTCTGGTGACCGTGAAGCTCCGTCCTGCCGATTGAAGCTGCAGATCTGAGGCCGGTGGAGGCAGATGGAGAGTCGGTGTCGGGTCGGAGCCAGGTTTAGCTGGAGAGTCGAGTCTTTTCACTGCTGCCGTTATTTTTATGAACCAATTCCTGCTGAAACTAATTAAATCAGCAGCTTTGGTTTTGATGCAGCTGATTCTCCTCTGTGGTCTCAGCGTCGTCCTCACATAACCGACAAGTCGTTCTAACTGTCACACAAGCATCGAACACGGCATGCAGATGACCTGAAGGCTGCTAATTTAGAAAAAAACATGTCACCAACAAGAAAAATTCAAAATGCGGGTCATTTTTTCAAGATGCCGAACAGTTTTTTACGATATTAATGTTGTTCCATGCATGTTTGGCACCTTGGGATTAGTTCTGGCAGCAGAAATCATCTACGAACCTTCAAAATGCAGTAAAATCTCAGTAATTCGAAGCAAATGTCTTCGAATTTTAATGTAACAGGAGTTATTTAGAGCGCTCTGAATGAGGCTGGTCCTGTTTAAGGCGTTGAATCAAGCTTCACTGCAGCTGGGAGAGGACATGCTAACACCGAAACAGGAACTTTGAGAGGTGTTTCAGGTAATAAAGACGAATGTGAGACGAACTCCTGGCGCTCTGTAGGTTATCTCTGCAGCTACACCTCTGATTCGTCACCAGACTGATAAACATTAACATATATTTAACCCTTAAATGTGCAAAACATTCAATAAGGTGTAAGTTATCATGTCAGAACTGGCAAATTCCATATATTTTAACACCCAAACTGACCAGACCGCTCTATAAGATCATCCTGTATAAAAATATGTGGGATTGCATATTGGGCGGCCATCTTGAAAATTTATGTGGCTAACATTTTCTTAAAAATCAGCGCATTCAGGCCAAACCTGGTGCTTTTAAGACAAAATGAATGATTTTTCTGATATCTGCAGTCGTGTGCTCCACAAACAGCACTGTCTGACTCGTTACACATCGCTAGTAACAGCCAGTATAGATATATTAGCGCATTAGCAGAGCAATGCAGCTCCAGTGAGTTAGCTTAGCGGTGTTTGGAAACAAGCAGATGCTGCTGACGTTGTAATAACGACCACCATCTTCCTCGAGGTGCTCAGTTTCCCTGTTACTCTGAAAATTAGTTTGTTGGTGTCACTGCAGCTGGACAATGCTAGGCTAATTCTAACACTCAAGGGTTAGTTGTGCGTCTTAGCCCGCAGCTAACGCTATCTTTAGCCCCGTAGCTTTTTTCTACTGTCAGATGAACTTTAACTCTCTTGTCTGACAGAAAATAAACAAGCTGCAGAAACTGAACACACATCAGCACAAACCAGGACATTAGCTGCTTTTATTGTGGCTAATGCTACGCTAACGGCTAGCAGCTAAGTTAGCAGGCAGCCACAGATTGAACTGAAACGGAATCTGGAAAACAATAAGAAGTAACGATTTAAGATCTGGACCTTAGTGGGAAGTGAAAGTGATTATAAAACAGAAGAACAGCAGACTGAACTGTTATTGATCTGAACTGATCGATTAGTAAACTTTAGAGAACGTTGTAGCATCACGTGACGCTCTGACGCCGTCTCTTCTGTTGCTAATGTATTCAGCTATACTAATCCTTAATAATGACGTAGTCTAGTTATCTGCTATTACATGCTGTTAATATATATAATTTCATGTATATCAGTTCCAGATATTGATTATCAGTCCCATTGATTACTAATAATCAGCGTTAGCCCTGGTGGACCCCTAATAGATGGTGGGTGTTTGTGAAAAAAGACTGTTAAGTAGGAAATCCTCCACTACTCTGGCATTAAGAAGCACAACGCTAATAATCTGACAAAGTGTCACATCCAGAGGCTAATTAGCGTCGTCCTCCGCTAACGGTAGCACTTACAATGGAAGTGTTCTGAGAGGAGCTAATTGGAACACGGCTAATTGAATCAGACTGCAGAAGATCAGCGGCGAGTCGAGCCCAATGAACATCCACACAGCTTCGTTTGTTCTGCTGACGATGTCGCATCAGGACAAGACCGTGGGCAGAACGTCAAGAATATCCACGTATTTATAGGCTCGTCTTGACTGTGTGAAATTCAAGGTGGGTGTTTTTAGCACAGCTGCATGTTTTGCTGAGATACTGGCTGAGAAAACAGCCAAATGCACGACTCCAAGATCAACGGCTTCACTGTGTCGCTGGTCCAAACCAGAGTTCTGCAATATGGAGGCAAACGAGACGATCGAGAAGCCTTTGAGCAATCCTTGTAGTTTCAGTCGTAACACCTGGACTTGGTTGGGTTCATCGAAGACCACGTTCTCATCCAAGAGGTGAAACGTCTTCGAAAAACTCAAGCAAGCTTCTGGAGGTCTTTGAGGAGGAGTTTGAAGTCTCTCAGAGGATTTTCAGGAGGTTTATTAGGTCTTTCCATGGGATTTCAAGGAGTTTGAGGTCTTTCAGAAGGTCTTCAAGGTCTTTCAGTAGGTTTTAGAAGTGTTTTAAGAGGTTCTTGAAGTCTTAAGGGAGGTTTTTGAAGTCTTTCAAAGGGTTTTTTAGATCTTTAAAGAGGTTGTTGATGACTTTAATGAATTATTCAAGACATTCCAGGAGATACTTGAGGTTTTGAGGCCTTCAAGGAGGTGCTATAATTGAAACTATGAGAATAACCATGAGTGAGTATGAAGACAGGCAGTGCAAGAGTGCAGCAATAGTCAAATAAACAAAATGATGACTATACTGAAAACCTGCCCGAAGGAAAGCATCAAACAGACTCTTTCGATTTCTCTCCAGTACCTCAACTCTTACCTGCTGCTCCAGTTCTGTTTCCAGAGCTGCCTTCTTTCCAGGTTTACATTCATAAAGTCTGGATGAATGAGATGCATTTGTAAATGGAAATGAAAATTAAAATACACCCATGGAAAACTTATTTCTCTATTTCCTGTTGGTTTTGGCTCCGTGACTCGTCTGACTTCTGTAGAGGAGCTAGTGAATTAGCTAGCTCCGCTAAATGGTGGAGCTAGCGATTTAGCACTAGCTCCACCGCTAGTGCTAAATCGCTAT
>JAMOIN010001793.1:0-19145 GCA_024666655.1 Dascyllus trimaculatus
GGGGAGTGGTTTGAACAAGCTCTGCTGGAGAGCCAGGCGGGCTGTGGTACTGGGGGGCCCTGTGTGCTGTGCTGGGGAGCCCGGTGAGGTGGGCTCGGGAGCCCGGTGTACTTGGCTGTTGTGCTGGGGAGCCCCGTAGACAGGTTCTGCTGCGGAGCGGTGTGAACAGGCTCTGCTGGGGAGCGGTGTGAACAGGGTCTGATGGAGAGCCAGGCGGGCTGTGGTGTTGGGGGGTCCCGTGTGCTGTGCTGGGTAGCCCGTTGAGGTAGGCTGGGGAGCCCGGCGTTCTGGGCTGTGGTGCTGGGGAGTTGTGTGGAAAGGCTCTGCTGGGGAGCGGTGTGAACAGGCTCTGCTGGGGAGCGGTGTGAACAGTCTCTGATGGAGAGCCAAGCGGGCTGTGGGGCTGGAGGCCCCCGTGTGCTGTGCTGGGGAGCCCGGTTTGCTGGGCTGGCGAGCCCGGTGTACAGGGCTGTGCTGCTGGGGAGCTGTGTGGACAGGCTCTGCTGGGGAGCGGTGTGAACAGGCTCTGATGGAGAGTCAGGCAGGCTGTGGTGCTGGGTGCCCCCGGGGGCTGTGCAGGGGAGCCCGGTGAGCTGGGCTGTGGAGCCCGGTGTGCTGGGCTGTGGTGCTGGGGAGCCGTGTGTACAGGCTCTACTGGGGAGCGGTGTGAACATGCTCTGATGGAGCGCCAGGCGGGCTGTGGTGCTTGGGGGCCCCGTGTGCTGTGCTGGGGAGCCCGGTGAGCTGTGCTGGGGGCCCCCGTGTGCTGTGCTGGGGAGTCCGGTGAGCAGCGCTTGGGAGCCCGGTGTGCTGGGCTGTGGTGCTGGGGAGCAGTTTGGAAAGGCTCTGCTGGGGAGCGGTGTGAACAGGCTCTGATGGAGCGCCAGGCGAGCTGTGGTGCTGGGGGCCCCTTGTGCTGTGCTGGGGAGCCCGGTGACCTGGGCTGGGGAGCCCGTTGTGCTGTGCTGGGTAGCCCGTTGAGGTAGGCTGGGGAGCCCGGCGTTCTGGGCTGTGGTGCTGGGGAGTTGTGTGGAAAGGCTCTGCTGGGGAGCGGTGTGAACAGGCTCTGCTGGGGAGCGGTGTGAACAGTCTCTGATGGAGAGCCAAGCGGGCTGTGGGGCTGGAGGCCCCCGGGTGCTGTGCTGGGGAGCCCGGTTTGCTGGGCTGGCGAGCCCGGTGTACAGGGCTGTGCTGCTGGGGAGCTGTGTGGACAGGCTCTGCTGGGGAGCGGTGTGAACAGGCTCTGATGGAGAGACAGGCAGGCTGTGGTGCTGGGTGCCCCCGGGGGCTGTGCTGGGGAGCCCGGTGAGCTGGGCTGTGGAGCCCGGTGTGCTGGGCTGTGGTGCTGGGGAGCCGTGTGTACAGGCTCTACTGGGGAGCGGTGTGAACATGCTCTGATGGAGCGCCAGGCGGGCTGTGGTGCTTGGGGGCCCCGTGTGCTGTGCTGGGGAGCCCGGTGAGCTGTGCTGGGGGCCCCCGTGTGCTGTGCTGGGGAGTCCGGTGAGAAGCGCTGGGGAGCCCGGTGTGCTGGGCTGTGGTGCTGGGGAGCAGTTTGGAAAGGCGCTGCTGGGGAGCGGTGTGAACAGGCTCTGATGGAGCGCCAGGCGGGCTGTGGTGCTGGGGGCCCCTTGTGCTGTGCTGGGGAGCCCGGTGTGCTGGGCTGTGCTGCTGGGGAGCCAAGTGGACAGGCTCTGCTGGGGAGTGGTTTGAACAGGCTCTGATTGACAGCCAGGCGGGCTGTGGTGCTGTGGGCCCCCGTGTGCTGTGCTGGGGAGCCCGGTGTGCTGGGCTGTGGTGCTGGGGAGCCGTGTAGACAGGCTCTGCTGGGGAGCGGTGTGAAGAGGCTCTGCTGGAGAGCCAGGCGGGCTGTGGTGCTGGGGGCCCCCGTGTCCTGTGCTGGGGATCCCGGTGTGCTGGGCTGTGCTGCTGGGGAGCCGTGTGGACAGGCTCTGCTGGGGAGCCAGGTGGGCATTGGTTCTGGGGGGCCCGGTGTGCTGTGCTGGGGAGCCCGGTGTGTTGGGCTGTGGTGCTGGGGAGCCGTGTAGACAGGCTCTGCTGCGGAGCGGTGTGAACAGGCTCTGATGGAGAGCCAGGCGGGCTGTCGTGCTGGGGGCCCCCGTGTGCTGGGGGGCCCAGTGGGCTGGGCTGGGGAGCCCGGTGTGCTGTGCTGTGGTGCTGTGGAGCCGTGTGGACAGGCTCTTCTGGGGAGTGGTTTGAAAAGGCTCTGCTGGACAGCCAGGCGGGCTGTGGTGCTGGTGGCCCCCGTGTGCTCTGCTACAGGGCCCGGTGAGCAGGGCTGGGGAGCCCGGTGTGCTGGGCTGTGGTACTGGTGAGCCGTGTGGACCGGCTCTGCTGGGGAGTGGTTTGAATAGGCTCTGCTGGACAGCCAGGCGGGCTTTTGTGCTGGGGAGCCCCGTGTGCTGTGCTGGGGAGCCCGGTGTGCTGGGCTGTGGTGCTGGGGAGCCGTGTGGACAGGCTCTGTTCGGGAGCGGTGTGAACTGGCTCTCCTGGAGAGCCAGGCGGGCTGTGGTGCTGGGGGGCCCCGTGTGCTATGCTGGGGAGCCCGTTGAGCTGGGCTGGGGAGCCCGGTGTGCTGGGCTGTGGTGCTGGCGAACCGTGTAGACAGGCCTTGCTGGGGGGCGCCGTTTTCTGTGCTGGGGAGCCCGGTGAGCTGTGCTGGGGAACCCGGTGTGCTGGGCTGTGCTGCTGGGGAGCCGTGTGGACAGGCTCTGCTGGGGAGCCAGGCGGGCATTGGTTCTGGGGGGCCCGGTGTGCTGTGCTGGGGAGCCCGGTGTTCTGGGCTATTGTGCTGGGGAGCCGTGTAGACAGGCTCTGCTGGGGAGTTGTGTGAAAAGGCTCTGCTGGAGAGCCAGGCGGGCTGTGGTGCTGGGGGCTCCCGTGTGCTGTGCTGGGGAGCCTGGTGAGCTGGGCTGTGCTGCTGGGGAGCCGTGTGGACAGGCCTTGCTGGGGAATTGTTTGAAATGGCTCTGATGGAGAGCCACGCGGGCTGTGGTGCTGGGGGCCCCCGTGTGCTGTGCTGGGGGGCCCGCTGAGTTGGGCTGGGGATCCCGGTGTGCTGGGCTGAGCTGCTGGGGTGCCGTATGGACAGGGTCTCCTGGGAAGCGTTGTGAAAAGGCTCTGATGGAGAGCCAGGCAGGCTGTGGTGCTGGGGGGCCCCGTGTGCTGTGCTTGGAAGCCCGGTGAGCTGGGCTGCGGAGCCCGGTGTGCTGGGCTGAGCTGCTGGGGTGCCGTGTGGACAGGGTCTGCTGGGGAGCGGTGTGATCAGGCTCTGATAGAGAGCCAGGCGGGCTGTGCTGCAGTGTGCGGGGCTGCTGGGGAGGCGTGTAGACAGGCTCTGCTGGGGAGCGGTTTGAACAGGCTCTGATTGAGAGCCAGGCGGGCTGTGGTGCTGTGGGCCCCCGTGTGCTGTGCTGGGGAGCCCGGTGAGCTGTGCTGGGGGCCCCCGTGTGCTGTGCTGGGGAGCCCGGTGAGCTGGGCTGGGGAGCCCGGTGTGCTGGGCTGTGCGGCTGGGGAGCAGTGTGGAAAGGCTCTGCTGGGGAGCGGTGTGAACAGGCTCTGATGGAGCACCAGGCGGGCTGTGGTGCTGGGGGCCACCTTGTGCTGTGCTTGGGAGCCCGGTGAGCTGGGCTGGGGAGCCCGTTGTGCTGGGCTGTGCTGCTGGGGAGCCGTGTCGACAGGCTCTGCTGGGGAGCGGCTTGAACAGGCTCTGCTGGAGAGCCAGGCGGGCTGTGGTGCTGGGGGTCTCCGTGTGCTGGGCTGGGGAGCCCGGTGTGCTGGGCTGTGCTGCTGGGGAGCCATGTGGACAGGCTCTGCTGGGGAGTGGTTTGGAGAGGGTCTGATTGAGAGGCAGGCGGGCTGTGGTGCTGGAGTCCCCCGTGTGCTGTGCTGGGGAGCCCGGTGTGCTGGGCTGTGGTGCTGGGGAGCCGTGTAGACAGGCTCTGGTGGGGAGTGGTGTGAACAGGCTCTGTTGGAGAGCCAGGCGGGCTGTGGTGTTGGGGGCCCCCGTGTGCTGTGCTGGTGAGCCCGGTGAGCTGGGCTGGGGAGCCCGGTGTTCTGGGCTTTGCTGCTGGGGAGGCGTGTCGACAGGCTGTGCTGGGGAGTGATTTGAACAGGGTCTGCTGGAGAGCAACACGGGCTGTGGTTCTGGGGGCCCCCGTGTGCTGTGCTGGGGGCCCCCCGTGTGCTGTGCTGAGGAGCCCGGTGTGCTGGGCTGTGCTGCTGGGGAGCCGTGTGGACAGGCTCTGCTGGGGAGTGTTTTGAACAGGCTCGGCTGGAGAGCCAGGCGGGCTGTGTTGCTGTGGGCCCCCGTGTGCTGTGCTGGGAAGCCCGGTGAGCTGGGCTTGGGAGTCAGGTGTGCTGGGCTGTGCGGCTGGGTAGCCGTGTGGACCGGCTCTGCTTGGGAGTGGTTTGAACAGGCTCTGCTGGAGAGCCAGGCGGGCCGTGGTGCTGGGTGCCCCCGTGTGCTGTGCTGGGGAGCCCGGTGTGCTGTTCTCTGCTGCTGGGCAGCCGTGTGGACCGGGTCTGCTGGGGAGCGGTGTGACCAGGCTCTGCTGGAGAGCCAGGCGGGCTGTGCTGCTGGCGAACCGTGTAGACAGGCTCTGCTGGGGAGCGGTGTGAACAGGCTCTGATGGAGAGCCAGGCGGGCTGTGGTGCTGGGGGCCCCCGTGTGCTGTCCTGGGGAGCCTGGTGAGCTGGGCTGGGGATCCCGGTGTTCTGGGCTGTGGTGCTGGGGAGCCGTGTAGAAAGTCTCAGCTGGGGAGCGGTGTGAACAGGCTCTGAAGGAGAGCCAGGCGGGCTGTGGTGCTGGGTTGTCCCGTGTGCTGTGCTGGGGAGCCCGTTGAGCTGGGCTGGGGAGCCCGGTGTGCTGGGCTGTGTTGCTGGGGAGCCGTGTGGACAGGCTCTGCTGGGGAAAGGGTTGAACAGGCTCTGATGGAGAGCCAGGCGAGCTGTGGTACTGGGGGCCCCCGTGTGCTGTGCTGGGGGGCCCGTTGAACCTGGCTGGGGAGCCCGGTGTGCTGGGCAGTGGTGCTGGGGAGCCGTGTGGACAGGCTCTGCTGGGGAGCGGTGTGAACAGGCCATGATGGAGAGCCAGGCGGGATGTGGTGCTGGTGGCCCCCGTGTTCCTTGCTGGGGAGCCCGGTGAGCTTGGCCGGGGATCCCGCTGTGCTAGGCGGTGCTGCTGGGGAGCCGTGTGGACAGGGACTGCTGGGGAGTGGTTTGAACAGGCTCTGCTGTGGAGCCAGGAGGGCTGTGGTGCTGGGGGGCCACGTGTGCTGTGCAGAGGAGCCCGGTGAGCTGGGCTGGGGAGCCCGGTGTGCTGGGCTGTGGTGCTGTGGAGCCGTGTAGACAGGCTCTGCTGGGGAGCATAGTGAACAGGCTCTGCTGGGGAGCTGTGTGAACAGTCTCTGATGGAGATCCAGGCGGGCTGTTGTGCTGGGGGCCCCCGTGTGCTGTGCTGGGGAGCCCGGTTAGCTGGGCGAGGGAGCCCGGTGTGCAGGGCTGTGCTGCTGGGGAGCCGTATGGACAGGCTGTGCTGGGGAGTGGTTTGAACAGGCTCTGCTGGAGAGCCAGGCGGGCTGTGGTGCTGGGGGCCCCCGTGTGCTGTGCTGGAAAGCCCCGTGTCCTAGGGTGTGCTGCTGGGGAGCCGTGTGGACCGGATCTGCTGTGGAGCGGTGTGATCAGTCTCTGATGGAAAGCCAGGCGGGCTGTGGTATTGGGGGCCCCCGTGTGCTGTGCTGGTGAGCCCGGTGAGCTGGGCTGGGGAGCCCGGTGTGCTGGGCTGTGCTGCTGGGTAGTCCTGTAGACAAGCTCTGCTGGGGAGCGGTGTGAACAGGCTCTGATGGAGAGCCAGGTGGGCTGTGGTGCTGGGGGGCCCCGTGTGATTTGCTGGGGAGCCCGGTGAGCTGGGCTGGGGAGGCCAGTGCGCTGGGCTGTGCTGTTGGGGAGCCGTGTTGACAGGATCTGCTGGGGAGCGGTTTGAACAGGCTCTGATGGAGAGCCAGGCGGGCTGTGCTGCGGTGTGATGGGCTGTGCTGCTGGGGAGCCGTGTTGACAGGCTCTGCTTGGGAGAGGGTTGAACAGGCTCTGATGGAGGGCCAGGCGGGCTGTGGTTTAGGGGAGCCCGGTGAGCTGTGCTGGGGGCCCCCGTGTTCTGTGCTGGGGAGCCAGGTGAGCTGGGCTGGGGAGCCCGGTGAGCTGGGCTGGGGAGTCCGGTGTGCTGGGCTGTGCTGGTGGGGAGCCGTGTAGACAGGCTCTGCTGGGGAGCCGTGTGGACAGGCTCTGTTGGGGAGTGATTTGAAGAGGCTCTGCTGGAGAGCCAGGCGGGCTGTGGTGTTGGGGGCCCCCGTGTGATGTGCTGGGGAGACCGGTGTGCTGGGCTCTGCTGCTGGGGAGCCGTTTGGAAAGGCTCTGCTGGCGAGTGGTTTGAACCGGCTCTGCTGGAGAGCCAGGCGGGCTGTGGTGCTGGGGGGCCCCGTGTGCTGTGCAGGGGAGCCCGGTGTGCTGGGCCGTGGTACTGGCGAGCGGTATGGACAGGCTCTTCTGGGGAGCGGTGTGAAAAGGCTCTGATGGAGAGTCAGCCGGGCTGTGGTGCTGGGGAGCCCGGTGAGCTGGGCTGGGGAGCCCGGTGTGCTGGGCTGTGCTGCTGGGGAGCCGTGTAGACAGGCTCTGCTGGGGAGCGGTTTGAACAGGCTCTGCTGTAGAGCCAGGCGGGCTGTGGTGTTGGGGGCCCCCGTGTGCTGTGCTGGGGAGCCCAGTGTGCTGGGCTGTGGTAATGGGGAGCCGTGTGGACAGGCTCTGCTGGGGAGTGTTTTGAACAGGCTCTGCTGGAGAGCCAGGGGGGCTGTGTTGCTGGGGGCCCCCGTGTGCTGTGCTCGGGAGCCCGGTGTGCTGGGCTGTGGTGCTGGCGAACCGTGTAGACTGGCTCTGCTGCGGAGCTGTGTGAACAGGCTCTGATGGAGAGCCAGGCGGGCTGTGGTGCTGGGGGCCCCCGTATGCGGTGCTGGGGGGCCCGGTGAGGTTGGTTGGCGAGCCCGGTGTGCTGGGCGGTGGTGCTGGCCAACCGTGTAGACAGGCTCTGCTGGGGCGCCCCGTGTGCTGTGCTGGGGAGCCCGTTGAGCCTGGCCGGGGAGCCCGGTGTGCTGGGCTGTGGTGCTGGGGAGCCGTGTCGACAGGCTCTGCTGGGGAGTGGTTTGAAAAGGCTCTGCTGGACAGCCAGGTGGGCTGTGGTGCTGGGGGCCCCCGTGTGCTGTGCTGGGGAGCCCTGTGAGCTGGGCTTAGGAGCCCGGTGTGCTGGGCTGTGGTACTGGGGAGCCGTGTGGACAGGCTCTGCTGGGGAGTGGTTTCAATAGGCTCTGCTGGTGAGTGGTGTGAACAGGCCATGATGGAGAGCCAGGCGGGATGTGGTGCTTGTGGCCCCCGTGGTCTGTGCTGGGGAGCCCGGTGAGCTTGGCCATGGAGCCCGCTGTGCTAGGCGGTGCTGCTGGGGAGCCGTGTGGACAGGGACTGCTGGGGAGTGGTTTGAACATGCCCTGCTGGGGAGCATGGCGGGCTGTGGTGCTGGGGGGCCCCGTGTTCTGTGCTGGGGAGCCCGGTGAGCTGGGCTGGGGATCCCGGTGTGCTGGGCTGTGGTGCTGGGGAGCCGTGTAGACAGGCTCTGCTGGGGAGCGGTGTGAACAGGCTGTGCTGGGGAGCGGTGTGAACAGTCTCTGATGGAGAGCCAGGCGGGCTGTGGTGCTGGGGGCCCCCGTGTGCTTTCTTGGGGAGCCCCGTGTGCTGGGCTGTGGTGCTGGGGAGCCCGGTGTGCTGGGCTGTAGTGCTGGGGAGCCGTGTGGACAGGCTCTGCTGGGGAGTGGTGTGAACAGGCTCTGCTGGAGAGCCAGGCGGCCTGTGGTTCTGGAGGACCCCGTGTCCAGTGCTGGGGAGCCCGGTGTGTTGGGGTGTGGTGCCCGGGGAGCCGTGTGGACAGGCTCTGATGGGGAGCGGTGTGAACAGGCTCTGATGGAGAGCCAGGCGGGCTTTGGTGCTGGGAAGCCCCGTGTGCTGTGCTGGGGAGCCCGGTGAGCTGGGCAGTGCTGCTAGTGAGCCGAGTGGACAGGCTCTGCTGGAGAGCCTGGCGGGCTGTGGTGCTGGGGGCCCCCGTGTGCTGTGCTGTGGAGCCCGCTGAGCTGGGCAGTGCTGCTGGGGAGCCGTGCATACTGGCTCTTCTGGCGAGATGTGTGAACAGGCTCTGCTGGAGAGCCAGCCAAGCTGTGGTGCTGGGGGGCCCGGTGAGCTGGGCTGGGGAGCCCAGTGTGCTGGGCTGTGGTGCTTGGGAGCCGTGTTGACTCGCTCTGCTGGGGAGTGGTTTGAACAGGCTCTGATGGAGAGCCAGGCGGGCTGTGGTGATGGGGGGGACCGTGTGCTGTCTTGGGGAGCCCGTTGAGCTGGGCTGGGGAGCCCAGTGTACTGGGCTGTGGTGCTGGGGAGCCGTGTGGACACGCTCTCTTGGGGAGTGGTTTGAACAGGCTCTGATGGAGAGCCAGGAGGGCTGTGGTGCTGGGGGGCCACGTGTGCTGTGCAGAGGAGCCCGGTGAGCTGGGCTGGGGAGCCCGGTGTGCTGGGCTGTGGTGCTGTGGAGCCGTGTAGACAGGCTCTGCTGGGGAGCATAGTGAACAGGCTCTGCTGGGGAGCCAGGCGGGCTGTTGTGCTGGGGGCCCCCGTGTGCTGTGCTGGGGAGCCCGGTTAGCTGGGCGAGAGAGCCCGGTGTGCAGGGCTGTGCTGCTGGGGAGCCGTATGGACAGTCTCTGCTGGGGAGAGGTTTGAACAGGTTCTGCTGGAGAGCCAGGCGGTCTGTGGTGCTGGGGGCCCCCGTGTGCTTTGATGGGGAGACCGGTGTCCTTAGGTGTGCTGCTGGGGAGCCGTGTGGACCGGCTCTGCTGAAGAGCGGTGTGAACAGGCTCTGATTGAAAGCCAGGCTGGCTGTGGTGTTGGGGGCCCCCCTGTGCTGTGCTGGGGGCCCCCATGTGCTGTGTTGGGGAGCCTGGTGTGCTGGGCTGTGCTGCTGGGGAGCCGTGTGGAAAGGCTCTGCTGGGGAGTGTTTTGAACAGGCTCTGCTGGGGGCCCCCGTGCTCTGTGCTGGGGGCCATGGTGAGCTGGGCTGGGGAGTACGGTGGGCTGGGCTGTGGTGCTGGGGAGCTGTGTGGACAGGCTCTGCTGGCGAGTGGTTTGAACAGGCTCTGCTGGGGGCCCCCGTGCTCTGTGCTGGGGGCCATTGTGAGCTGGGCTGGGGAGTACGGTGTGCTGGGCTGTGGTGCTGGGGAGCTGTGTGGAAAGGCTCTGTTGGGGAGTGGTTTGAACAGGATCTGCTACAGAGCCAGGCGGGCTGTGGTGCTGGCGGGCCCCGTGTTCTGTGCTGGGGAGCCCGTGGAGCCTGTCTGGGGAGCCCGGTGTGCTGAGCTGTGGTGCTGGGGAGCCGTGTGAACAGGCTCTGCTGGGGAGCGGTGTGAACAGTCTCTGATGGAGAGCCAAGCGGGCTGTGGTGCTGGGGGCCCCCGTGTGCTGTGCTGGGGAGCCCGTTGAGCTGGGCTGGGGAGCCCGGTCTGCAGGACTGTGCTGCTGGGGAGCCGTATGGACAGTCTCTGCTGGGGAAAGGTTTGACCAGGCTCTGATGGAGAACTAGGATGGCTGTGGTGCTGGGGAGCCGTGTGCTTTGCTGCGGAGCCCGGTGTGCTGGGCTGTGCTCTTTGGGAGCCGTGTGGACAGGCTCTGCTGGGGAGCGGTTTGAACAGGCTCTGATGGAGAGCCAGGCGGGCTGTGGTGCTGGGTTGTCCCGTGGGCTGTGCTGGGGAGCCCGTTGAGCTTGGCTGGGGAGCCCGGTGTTCTGGGCCATGGTGCTGGGGAGGCATGTGGACAGGCTGTGCTGGGGAGTGGTTTGAACAGGCTCTGCTGGAGAGCCCGTCGGGCTGTGTTGCTGGGGGCCCCCGTGTGCTGTGCTGGGGAGCCCGGTGAGCTGGGCTGGGGAGCCCGGTGTGCTGGGCTGTGGTGCTGGGTGGCCCCGTGTGCTGTGCTGCGGAGCCCGGTGAGATCGGCTGTGGAGCCTGGTGTGCTGCGCTGTGATGCCTGGGAGCCGTGTGGAAAGGCTGTGCTGGGGAGCGGTGTGAACAGGCTCTGATGGAGAACCAGGTGGGCTGTGGTGCTGGGGGGCCCCGTGTGCTGTGCTGGGGAGCCCGGTGAGATGGACTGGGGAGGCCAATGTGCTGGGCAGTGCTGCTGGGGAGCCGTGTGGACCGGCTCTGCTTGGGAGTGTTTTGAACAGGCTCTGCTGGAGAGCCAGGCGGGCCGTGGTGCTGGGGGCCCCCGTGTGCTGTGCTGGGGAACCCGGTGTTCTGGGCTGGGGAGCCCGGTGTGCTGGGCTGTTCTGCTGGGGAGCCGTGTAGACAGGCTCTGCTGGGGAGAGGTTTGAACAGGCTCTGCTGGAGAGCAAGGCGTGCTGTGTTGCTGAGGGCCCCCGTGTGCAGGGGAGCCCGGTGAGCTGGGCTTGGGAGCCCGGTGTGCTGGGCTGTGGTGCTGGGTTGCCGTGTAGACAGGCTCCTCTGGGGTGTGGTTTGAACAGGCTCTGATGGAGAGCCAGGCGGGCTGTGGTGCTGGGCGGCCCCGTGTGCTATGCTGGGGAGCCCGGTGTGATGGGCTGGGGAGCCCCGTGTGCTGGGCTGTGGTGCTGGATAGCCCGGTGTGCTGGGCTGTTCTGCTGGGGAACCGTGTGCTGTGCTGGGGAGCCCGGTGAGCTGGGCTGGGGAGGCCAGTGTGCTGGGCTGTGCTGCTGTGGAGCCGTGTGGACCGGCTCTGTTGGGGAGTGGTTTGAACAGGCTCTGATGGAGAGCCAGGCGGGCTGTGGTGCTCGGGGGCCCGGTGTGCTGTGCTGGGGAGCCCGGTGAGCTGGGCTGGGGAGCCCGGTGTGCTGGGCTGTGTTGCTGGGGAGCCGTGTAGACAGGCTCTGCATGGGAGCGGTGTGAACAGGCTCTGATGGAAAGCCAGGCCGGCTGTGGTGTTGGGGGCCCCCGTGTGCTGTGCTTGGGTGCCCGGTGTGCTGGGCTGTGGTGCTGGGGAGACGTGTGGACAGGCTCTACTGGGGAGCCGTGTGGACAGGCCATGCTGGGGAGCGGTGTGAAAAGGCTCTGATGGAGAGCCAGGCGGGCTGTAGTGCTGGTGGCCCCCGTGTGCTGCGCTGGGGAGCCCGTGGAGCTGGGCTGTGCTGCTGGGGAGCCGTGTGGACCTGCTCTGCTTGGGAGTGGTTTGAACAGGATCTGCTGGAGAGCCAGGCGGGCTGTGGTGCTGGGGGCCCCCGTGTGCTGTGCTGGGCAACCCGGTGTGCTGTTCTGTGATGCTGGGGAGCCGTGTGGACCAGGTCTGCTGGGGAGCGGTGTGAACAGGGTCTGCTGGAGAGCCAGGCGGGCTGTGCTGCGGTGTGCTGGGCTGTACTGCTGGGGAGCCGTGTAGACAGGCTCTGCTGGGGAGCGGTGTGAACAGCCTCTGATGGAGAGCCAGGCGGTTTGTGGTGCTGGGGGCCCCCGTGTGCTCTGCTACGGAGCCCGGTGAGCAGGGCTGGGGAGCCCGGTGTGCTGGGCTGTACTGCTGGGGAGCCGTGTAGACAGGCTCTGCTGGGGAGCGGTGTGAACAGCCTCTGATGGAGAGCCAGGCGGTTTGTGGTGCTGGGGGCCCCCGTGTGCTCTGCTACGGAGCCCGGTGAGCAGGGCTGGGGAGCCCGGTGTGCTGGGCTGTGGTGCTGAGGAACCGTGTGGAAAGGCTCTGCTGGGGAGCGGTGTGAAGAGGCTCTGATGGAGAGCCAGGCTGGCTGTGGTGCTGGGGGCCCCCGTGTGCTGTGCTGGGGAGCCCGGTGAGCTCGGCTGGGGATCCCGGTGTGCTGGGCTGTGGTGCTGGGGAGCCGTGTAGACAGGCTCAGTTGGGGAGCGGTGTGAACAGGCTCTGATGGAGAGCCAGGCGGGCTGTGGTGCTGGGGGCCACCGTGTGCTGTGCTGGGGGGCCCGGTGAACTGGGCTGTGGAGCACGGTGTACTGGACTGTGGTGCTGGCCAACCGTGTAGACAGGCTCTGCTGGGGGGCCCCGTGTGCTGTGCAGGGGAGCCCGGTGAGCTGGGCTTGGGAGCCCAGTGCACTGGGCGTTGCTGCTGGGGAGCCGTGTGGACAGGCTCTGCTGGGAAATGGTTTGAACAGGCTCTGCTGCAGAGCCAGGCTGGCTGTGGTGCTGGGGGTCCCCGTGTTCCATGCTGGGGAGCCCGTTGAGCCTGGCTGGGGAGCCCGGTGTGCTGGGCAGTGGTGATGGGGAGCCGTGTGGACAGGGACTGCTGGGGAGTGGTTTGAACAGGCTCTGCTGGGGAGCCAGGCAGGCTGTGGTGCTGGGGGGCCCCGTATGCTGTGCTGGGGATCCCGGTGAGCTGGACTGGGGATCCCGTTGTGCTGGGCTGTGGTGCTGGGGAGCGTGTAGACAGGCTCTGCTGGGGAGCGGTGTGAACAGGCTGTGCTGGGGAGCGGTGTGAACAGTCTCTGATGGAGAGCCAGGCGGGCTGTGTTGCTGGGGGCCCCCGTGTGCTTTGCTGGGGAGCCCCGTGTGCTGGGCTGTGGTGCTGGGGAGCCCGGTGTGCTGGGCTGTGGTGCTGGGGAGGCGAGTGGACAAGCTCTGCTGGGGAGCGGTTTGAACAGGCTCTGCTGGAGAGCAAGGCGCGCTGTGTTGCTGGGGGCCCCCGTGTGCTGTGCTGGGGAGCCCGGTGTGCTGGGCTGTGGTGCTGGATTGCCGTGTAGACAGGCTCTGCTGGGTAGCGGTGTGAACAGGCTGTGCTGGGGAGCGGTGTGAACAGTCTCTGATGGAGAGCCAGGCGGGCTGTGGTGCTGGGGGGCCCCGTGTGCTGTGCTGGGGAGCCCTGTGACATCGGCTTGGGAGCCCGGTGTGCTGGGCTGTGGTGCTGGGGAGCCCTGTGGACAGGCTCTGCTGGGGTGCGGTGTGAACAGGCTCTGCTGGAGTGCCAGGCGGCCTGTGGTTCTGGGGGCCCCCGTGTCCAGTGCTGGGGAGCCCGGTGTGCTGGGCTGTGGTGCTGGGAAGCCGTGTGGACAGGCTCTGATGGGGAGAGGGTTGAACAGGCTCTGATGGAGAGTCAGGCGGGCTGTGGTGCTCGGGGGCCCCGTGTGCTGTGCTGGGGAGCCCGCTGAGCTGGGCAGGGGAACCCGGTGTGCTGGGCTGTGGTGCTGGGGAGCCGTGTAGACAGGCTCTGCTGGGGAGCGGTGTGAACAGGCTCTGATGGAGAGCCAGGCGGGCTGTGGTGCTCGGGGGCCCCGTGTGCTGTGCTGGGGAGCCCGTTGAGCTGGGCAGGGGAACCCGGTGTGCTGGGCTGTGGTGCTGGGGAGCCGTGTAGACAGGCTCTGCTGGGGAGCCATTCGGGCTGTGGTGCTGGGGGGCCCCGTCTGCTGTGCTGGGGAGCCCGGTGTGCTGGGCTGGGGAGCCCCGTGTGCTGGGCTGTGGTGCTGGGAAGCCCGGTGTGCTGGGCCTTGGTGATGGGGAGCCGTGTAGACAGGCTCTGCTGCGGAGCGGTGTGAACAGGCTCTGATGGAGAGCCAGGCGGGCTGTGGTGCTGGGGGCCCCCGTGTCCTGTGCTCGGTAGCCCGGTGTGCTGGGCTGCGGAGCCCAGTGTGCTGGGCTGAGCTGCTGGCGTGCCGTGTGGAGAGGGTCTGCTGCGAAGCGGTGTGAACAGGCTCTGATGGAGAGCCAGGCGGGCTGTGCTGCGGTGTGCGGGGCTGCTGGGGAGCCGTGTAGACAGGCTCTTCTGGTGAGCTTTGTGAACAGGGTCTGATGGAGAGCCAGGCGGGCTGTGGTGCTGGGGGCCCACGTGTGCTGTGCTGGGGAGCCCGTTGAGCTGGCCTCGGGATCCCGGTGGGCTGGGCTGTGCTGCTGGGGAGCCGTGTAGACAATCTCTGCTGGGGAGCTGTGTGAACAGGCTCTGATGGAGAGCCAGGCGGGCTGTGGTGCTGGGGGCGTCGTGTGCTGTGCTGGGGAGCCCGGTGAGCTGGGCTGTGGTGCTGGGGAGCCGTGTGGACAGGCTCTGCTGGGGAGCGGTGTGAACAGGCTCTGCTGGAGAGCCAGGGGGGCTGTGGTGCTGGGGAGCCCGGTGAGCTGGGCTGAGGAGCCCGGTGTGCTGGGCTGTTATGTTGGGGAGCCGTGTGGACAGGCTCTTCTGGGGAGCGGTGTGAAAAGGCTCTGCTGGAGAGCCAGGGGGGCTGTGGTTCTGGGGGGCCCCGTGTGCTGTGCTGGGGAGCCCTGTGAGATCGGCTGGGGAGCCCGGTGTGCTGGGCTGTGGTGCTGGGGAGCCCTGTGGACAGGCTCTGCTGGGGAGCGGTGTGAACAGGCTCTGCTGGAGAGCCAGGCGGCCTGTGGTTCTGGGGGCCCCCCGTGTCCAGTGCTGGGGGCCCCCGTGTGATGTGCTGGCAAGCCCGGTGTCCTAGGGTGTGCTGCTGGGGAGCCGTGTGGACCGGCTCTGCTGAGGAGCGGTGTGAACAGGCTCTGATGGAAAGCCAGGCCGGCTGTGGTTTTGGGGGCCCCCGTGTGCTATGCTCGTGAGCCCGGTGAGCTGGTCTGGGGAGCCCGGTGTTCTGGGCTGTGGTGCTGGGTAGCCGCGTAGACAGGCTCTGCTGGGGAGCGATGTGAACAGGCTCTGCTCGAGAGCCAGGAGGTCTGTGGTGCTGGGGGCCCCCGTGTGCTGTGGTGGGGAGCCCGCTGAGCAGGGCTGGGGAGTCCGGTGTGTTGGGCTGTGGTGCTGGGGAGCCGTGTGGAAAGGCTCTTCTGGGGAGCGGTGTGAAGAGGCTCTGATGTAGAGCCAGGTGGGCTGTGGTGATGGGGGCCCCCGTGTGCTGTCCTGGGGAGCCTGGTGAGCCGGGCTGGGGAGCCCGGTGAGCTGGGCTGTGCTGCTGGGGAGCCGTCTTGGACAGGCTCTGCTGGGGAGCGGTGTGAACAGGCTCTGATGGAGAGCCAGGCTTGCTGTGGTGCTGGGGGGCCCGGTGAGGTGGGCTGGGGAGACTGGTGTGCTGGGTTCTGCTGCTGGGGAGCCGTGTTGACAGGCTCAGCTGGCGAGATGTTTGAACAGGCTCTGCTGGAGAGCCAGGCGGGCTGTGGTGCTGGGGTGCCCCGTGTGCTGTGCTGGGGAGCCCGGTGTGCTCGGCTGTGGTGCTGCGGGGCCGTGTGGACAGGCTCTGCTGGGGAGCCGTGTGGACAGGCTCTGCTGCTGAGCGCTGTGACCAGGCTCTGTTGGAGAGCCAGGCGGGCTGTGGTGCTGGGTTGTCCCGTGTGCTGTGCTGGGGAGCCCGTTGATCTGTGCTGGGGAGCCCGGTGTGCTGTGCTGTGGTGCTGGGGAGCCGTGTAGAGAGGCTCTGCTGGGGAGAGGGTTTTACAGGCTCTGATGGAGAGCCTGGCGGGCTGTGGTGCTGGGGGCCCCCGTGTGCTGTGCTGGGGGGCCCGGTCAGCTGGGCTGTGGAGACCGGTGTACTGGACTGTGGTTCTGGCCAACCGTGTAGACAGGCTCTGCTGGGGGGCCCCTTGTGCTGTGCTGGGGAGCCCTGTTAGCTGGGCTAGGGAGCCCGGTGTGCAGGGCTGTGCTGCTGGGGAGCCGAATGGACAGTCTCTGGTTGGGAGAGGTTTGATCAGGCTCTGACGGAGAGCCAGGCGGGCTGTGGTTTTGGGGGCCCCCGTGTGCTTTGCTGGGGAGCCCGGTGAGCTGGGCTGGGGAGCCCGGTGTGCTGGGCTGTGCTGCTGGGGAGGCGTGTGGACAGGCTCTGCTGCGGAGCGCTGTGAAATGGCTCTGATGGAGAGCCAGGCAGGCTTTGGTGCTGGGGGGCCCCGTGTGCTCTGCTGGGGAGCCCGGTGGGCTTGGCCGGGGAGCCCGGTGTGCTGGGCTGTGGTGCTGGGGAGCAGTGTAGACAGGCTCTGCTGCGGAGCGGTGTGAAAAGGCTCTAATGGAGAGCCAGGCAGGCTGTGGTGGTGGGGGCCCCCGTGTGCTGTGCTGGGGGACCCCGTGTGCTGTGCTGGGGAGCCCGTTGAGATGGGCACGGGAGCCCGGTGTGCTGATCTGTGGTGCTGGGGAGCCGTGTGGACAGGGTCAGCTGGGGAGCGGTATGAACAGGCTCTGCTGGAGAGCCAGGCGGGCTGTGGAGCTGGGGGGCCCCGTGTGCTGTGCTGGGAAGCCCGGTGAGGTGGGCTGGGGAGCCCGATGTGATGGGCTTTGCTGCTGGGGAGCCGTGTTGACAGGCTCTGCTGGGGAGCGGTGTGAATAGGCTCTGCTGGAGAGCCAGGCGGGCTGTGGTGCTGGGGGGCCCCGTGTACCGTGATGGGGAGCCCTGTGAACTGGGCTGTGCTGCTGGGGAGCCGTGTGGACAGGCTCTGCTAGGGAGCGGTTTGAACAGGCTCTGATGGAGAGCCAGGCGGGCTGTGGTGCTTGGGGGCCCCGTGTGCTGTGCTGGAGAGCCCGTTGAGCTGGGCTGGGGAGCCCGGTGTGCTGATCTGTGGTGATGGTGAGCCGTGTGGACAGGGTCAGCTGGGAAGCGGTTTGAACAGGCTCTGCTGGAGAGCCAGGCGGGCTGTGGTGCTGGGGGGCCCCGTGTGCTGTGCTGGGAAGCCCATTGAGGTGGGCTGGGGAGCCCGGTGTGATGGGCTGTGCTGCTGGGGAGCCGTGTGGACAGGCTCTGCTAGGGAGCGGTGTGAACAGGCTCTGTTGGAGAGCCAGGCGGGCTGTGGTGCTTGGGGGCCCCGTGTGCAGTGCTGGGGAGCCCGTTGAGCTGGGCTGAGGATCCCGGTGTGCTGGGCTGTGGTGCTGGGGAGCCGTGTGGACAGGCTCTGCTGGGGAGCGGTGTGGAAAGGCTCTGATGGAGAGCCAGGGGGGCTATGGTGCTGAGGGGCCCCGATTGCTGTGCTGGGGAGCCCGTTGAGCTGCGCTGGGGAGCCCGGTGTGGTGGGCTGTGGTGCTGGCGAGCCATGTGGACAGGTTCTTCTGGGGAGTGGTTTGAACAAGCTCTGCTAGAGAGCCAGGCGGGATGTGGTGCTGGGGGGCCCTATGTGCTGTGCTGGGGAGCCCGGTGAGGTGGGCTCGGGAGCCCGGTGTGCTTGGCTGTTGTGCTGGGGAGCCTCGTAGACAGGTTCTGCTGGGGCCTGGTTTGAACAAGCTCTGCTGGAGAGCCAGGCGGGCTGTGGTGCTGGGGGCTCCCGTGTGCTGTGCTGGGGAGCCCGGTGAGCTGTGCTGGGGAGCCCTGTGAGCTGGGCTGTGGTGCCGGGGAGCCGAGTGGACAGGCTCTGCTGGGGAGCGGTGTTAACAGGCTCTGATGGAGAGCCAGGCGGGCTGTGGTGCTGGGGGGCCCCGTGTGCTGTGCTGGGGAGCCCGGTGTGCTGTTCTGTGCTGCTGGGGAGCCGTGTCTACCGGGTCTGCTGGGGAGCGGTGTGAACAGGCTCTGCTGGAGAGCCAGGCGGGCTGTGCTGCGGTGTGCTGGGCTGTACTTCTGGGGAGCCGTGTAGACAGGCTCTGTTGGGAGCGGTGTGAACAGGCTCTGATGGAGAGCCAGGCGGGCTGTGGTGGTGTGGGCCCCCGTGTGCTCTGCTACGGAGCCCTGTGAGCAGCGCTGGGGAGCCCGGTGTGCTGGGCTGTTGTGCTGGGGAACCGTGTGGAAAGGCTCTGCTGGGGAACGGTGTGAACAGGCCATGATGGAGAGCTAGGCGGGCTGTGGTGCTGGGGGGCCCCCGTGTGCTGTGCTCGGTAGCCCGGTGAGCTGGTCTGCGGGGCCCGGTGTGCTGGGCTGAGCTGCTGGGGTGCCGTGTGGACAGGGTCTGCTGGGAAGCGGTGTGAACAGGCTTTGATGGAGAGCCGGGCGGGCTGTGGTGCTGGGGGCCCCCGTGTGCTCTGCTCGGTTGCCCGGTGAGTTGGGCTGCGGAGCCCGGTGTGCTGGGCTGTTCTGCTGGGGAGCCTTGTGGAAAGGCTCTTCTGGGGAGTGGTTTGAACAGGCTCTGATGGAGAGCAAGGCGGGCTGTGGTGCTGGGGGCCCCCTTGTGCTGTGCTCGGGAGCCCGTTGAGCTGGGCTGGGGAGCACGGTGTGCTTGGCTGTGGTGCTGGAGAGCCGTGTGGAAAGGCTCTGCCTGGCAGCGGTGTGAACAGGCTCTGATGGACAGCCAGGCGGGCTGTGGTGCTGCGGGCCCCCGTGTGCTGTGCTGGGGAGCCCGGTGAGTTGGGCCGGGGAGCCCGGTGTGCTGGGCTGTTCTGCTGGGGAGCCGTGTGGACAGGTTCTGCTGGGGAGTGGTTTGAACAGGCTCTGATGGAGAGCCAGGCGGGCTGTGGTGCTGGGGGCCCCGTGTGCTGTGCTGGGGAGCCCGGTGAGCTGGGCTGAGGAACCCGTTGTGCTGGACTGTGGTGCTGGGGAGCCGTGTGGACAGGCTCTGCTGAGGACTGGTTTAACAGGCTCTGCTTGAGAGCCAGGCGGGCTGTGGTGTTGGGGAGCCGTGTGGACAGGCTCTGCTGGGGAGTGGTTTGAACAGGCTCTGCTGGAGAGCCAGGAAGGCTGTGGTGCTGGGGGGCCCCGTGTGCTGTGCTGGGGAGCCCTGTGAGCTGGGCTGGGGAGCCATGTGAGCTGGGCTTTTGTGCTGGGGAGCCGTGTAGACAGGCTCTGCTGCGGACGGGTGTGAACAGGCTCTGATGGAGAGCCAGGCGGGCTGTGGTGCTGGGCGCACCCGTGTGCTGTGCTCAGGATCCCGTTGAGCTTGGCTGGGAAGCCCGGTGTGCTGGGCTGTGGTGCAGGGGAGCAGTGTAGACAGGCTCTGCTGTGGAGTGGTTTGAACAGGCTCTGATGCAGAGCCAGGAAGGCTGTATTGCTGGGGGGCCCCGTGTGCGGTGCTGGGGAGGCCGGTGTCCTAGACTGTGCTGCTGGGGAGCCTTGTGGACAGGCTCTGCTGGGGAGCGGTGTGAACAGGCTCTGATGGAAAGCCAGGCAGGCTGTGGTGTTGGGAGCCCCCGTGTGCTGTGCTGGGGAGCCCGGTGAGCTGGGCTGGGGAGCCCGGTGTTCTGGGCTGTGCTGCTGGGGAGGCGTGTGGACAGCCTGTGCTGGGGAGTGGTT
>JAMOIN010000268.1:0-19109 GCA_024666655.1 Dascyllus trimaculatus
CGGTGCGACTAAGGCCGTCCCATTTCATTAAAATTTCAAGACTCCTTCAAATGCAGCCGACGAATGCGTCCTTCTTTTCCACGGATTTGAAGGATGCATCGATGTATCCTTCGTAGCCCCAAATATCCCAAGATTCATTTTGGGCCGGTGACAGTTCGATCAACAGCTGGAGTTAACGGCTGACGAAGAAGATGGATTCATCAGCAGTGGAGGATTCTAGTTTTAAATATTAGTATTATGTTACAGCTCACTCTGATAGTACAAATGTTGACAACGTTAAAGTTTGTTTAAAAAATCGGTTAAGTTACTTTATAAATGTGAGCCGCTGCAGTTTAAAACGTTTACTGTCCAGTTGTTCAGCTTCAGTTTTAAGTTATATTTTAACGAGACTGTGGTGATTTTTTTTGACTGCGGCCATCAAATAAATGACTTATTCATTCATAAATATTCACATATTTAATCCTTATTTAAGTTACTATATGAAGAGGAAGTTAAACGGTTACTAAATGCTGCTGGAGCTTCTATTGGTGGTGATTCTCTGTAGACCAGTGAAAACATGACTCTCCTCACTGTTCTTAGTTTAGCTCCACCAAGTTATCTGATAAAATGTTTAACATACATTATATCTGGTTTCTGTTCAGACAGCAGGTATTTAGTGATCCTCATCAGAAACATTCAGCCCAGAGACTGTGGAGGTTTATAATATCTGAAGTTCATATCAGTGGATGTCAACAGATTTAAACCAGCTTCTAGTTTCTCAGACAGTTTAGTCCTGAACCACCGGACAGAACAAGACCCTCAAGTCTTCAAGGATATAAAACATACTGAAAAAAAATCACAATTTCGGGATCAAATTCAGTCAAAAATGAGGTAAAATTACACCGTAATCCTTATCCTGATCATCGGAATGATAATTTGTTTGTCAGGGTTGCTAGGCAACAGGAGTGGCGCTACGAGACGTCATGACGCAAACAGGAAGTTCGTCATGGGCTGGATCGTCTCATTTAACAAACGCTCATGCAGCCTACCAGTCCTTGGAAGGACCCAGCCTTCAAAGGACGGGTAGGCTGGGTCCTTTGAAGGATGCAGCCCCTGAATTGGGACACAGCTATAGTCTGACTGCTCATCTTCCACTTCCTGCTGCCTCTTGTGTAAATGATTAAAGCTGTCAGACTGATCAGCAGCAGACTTCAGTGAAGGTGATTCCTCCCAGTAACTCAGAGGCAGAGAAAGTAAAGCAGCAGCCTGTTGGTTCCCATGAGTCCTGCTGTTAATGAACATCAGCGACTTGATCCTTCAGCTGCAGCGTTCTGATCACGACACACCACTACAAAACCCTGCAGACCAGCACTTCACACTGAGACACAGACGTTACACACAAACCAGCAGCAGCCTTCCTAAAGAAACCGACATGTTCAACACTCTGAGAGAGAATCTGAGCAGCTTTACTCACCAGCAGTGATCAGCAGCCGAGCAGGAAGTCACACAGAAAGTCATGAGAGGTGTCGTCGTGTCAAACCTAAAGAGGAGTGGCCTGTAGAGAAGGACGTGGTTTCTGCACAGCGTTTAGCTTTGATCTGAGGGGAAATCATGGGAAGGAAAGCAGCAGCTTCTCTTCCTGCCTTTGACCTTTCAGTGTTTTCCTGTGTCGTCTTGTTTTTCTTCTGCCTGAGCTTCATTCTCAGCCCCGTCTGTGTTTTCTGACGGCAGATATCTTCAGCAGACAGACGACAGATGAAGTGAATCATTTAACAGATAAAGGGACTAAAGAGGTGAAAGCAGATGAATGTGGGACCAACATCCAGCAGGTGGCTCCAAACAGTGACTGTGCTGCCCTCAGGAGGCCGAAAGGGCAAATAACACAGGTTTGACTGTTCAGGAAGGAAAGAGTTTGTTTTTTTAACACCAAAGAATCTGAACACACCTGAGAAACGGAGCAGAGTCGGTGATCTTCGGTCCACATGACAGAGTCGCCTCCAGCAAACCGAGCTGCTCAACTGAAGCTGGAACAGAAAACTTCACCCTGGATCAGAGTCTTTACTTTACCCAACGTGTGTCTCTGGTCTCCTTAAAGTGGACCTTCACTGAGATCATCTTCATGTTCTCTAATTTATACTCAAACTGTTTAATCTGTGACACCAGTGAGCCTGATTTTAGGACATGACTGGTGGCTTCTTTAACAAAGTCCATCTGTGTTTTTATGTCGGACTCACTCAGATTTAACACACAGCAAAGAAGACCACAGAAAAACAGACAAACTCAACAACCACAGTTCATTAGAGAGTTTAATGGCTCAAAACAAACCTCTCATTACTTATTCAGTTGGCAACAAACCGCTGAAATATAAACTATCACATTTAAAAATTCAATATATTAATCTAAAACAGAAATTAACGCCATGTTCAGACGTTTTTAAACTCCTGGTCTGTGTGGAGGTTTGTTTCCTTTCACTTCCTCCCTGATCAGAATCAGAACAAACTTATTGATAATGTACTTTATACAATAACAACAGCTGGCACATGTAAACAGTTTAAAGTACAAAAACAGAACATACAAATAATAATAGAATTTGTAAGAAAGACATTTTACTAAATACACATACATATATACAGAAACTCTAAACATGAGGAGATGCATTTGTTCTTTTTTTAAGTAATAATTGTTAACTTCATGTTTCCATCCAGAGCTGATATTTTCTGTAAAAGCTTCGACTTCTTGAGCTTTGATTTTGATCAAAGCGTCGTCCACACATCTGAACCAGCAGCTCAGTGCTCTGATTACCTCTGTAGAGGTTCAATAACAGTCTATGTGTACTGATTCTACAAGATATATATAATAAATTGAACTTTTCCCACCGTATTCTAATTATTTGAGATGCTCCATCAAGCGGCTGTCAGTCATTAAAGAGTGACAATAAATAACTGTATTAATTAGAACTGTGGATGAAACAGACCATGAGTCTGTAATAACAGACTTGGCAGGAAACTATTTCTGAACATCGTGTCAGAAGCTACCAGCTGGTTCAAGGCATCAGTATAATACTGTGTAATTATTACTTTCTTTGGTCGAGCAGGTTGAACAGTAACAGAATAAATGAGGAGACATTAAGATCATCAGTGTTTCTGATCTGAACATGTTGAACCTGGAACGACTCTATTAAATTCAGTTCAATTCAATTCAAAACACTTTATTTGTCCCCAAGGGAGATTTAAAAGGCAAGGAGGAGCAGCATTATTAAGGACAAACAGGACATCAAAACACACAGAAACCACAACATAAAACCACAGACAGTGTGCAACAAAAAAACAACAAAAAAAAGAGTATTCAGCAGCCGTCACTGGCAAAGTGCTACGTGTAAAAGGCTCTGAAGGCACTTTGGACCAGAGAACAGACTCAGTAACGTCTCATCCAGCAGTGCAAACGTTGTGCAGGTGATCAAACATCACAGTAACAGAGCTTTAAACGAGGACGGGGCCGTCTGTGCTGATGTAGACCACTGGTCCTGTTTGATTCTCTCACTGAGGTCAGTTTGTTCTCTGCAGCACTTTGGTGGGATGATGAAGGTTTTCTTCATCAGTGAAGACATGAGATGAAACAGCTGAAGACACAGGAGCTACAGACGGAGCTGAGGCCTCTGATGTTACTGAACCAGGACCAAAGCTGAAGCAGCACAAATGAAGTCCAGTGGTGGAGACGTGTTGTCTGCTGTCAGACGTTACCATTACAGTCTGGTAGAACCATGAGACGAGTCTCCAGCTGGTCATAGACCGTCGTCAGGTTGCAGTGATCTACAGATCCTGATGAATCTGGTAAATTTCCTCCCTGCAGAAGCAAAAACACAGACAGTAGTGGAGAAGATCAGATGTGTTCAGAGGAAAGCAGCCAGAGTTCCTGATCAGTCTGAGGCTCCACTGGAGGAACTCTTCCACCCTACAAGAGCTTCTGAGTGTCCACAGATGTTAGCAGCACTGGACAAATGTGGTCTCCTCATCCTGTAGATCTGATCTACCTCCATGTTCCAGCCTCTCCAGACCCATCATCTGTAGGAAGATGTTCCACCATGCTGGATGTATCTCCAGCTACTGTCTCCTCTGTTGCACTTATTCATGGATCCAGTAGTTTGGATTTTCCTCTCAGTCTCTTTGTGGAAACACTGCCTGCAGTTCAACCTGAACTCTCTCTATCTGACATGTACATTTTCTTTCTTTCTTTCTTTCATCATCACTAAATATTATCTTAATGTAAAGAAAACTACCAACCTGACTGTGTCTGTCAGCACAGATATCTACTGCAGCATACAGCACTTTTGTTGTTGTGTCCAGAGAATCTGCAAAGGTAAAAAACAACAACAACAACAACAACAACAACAACAACAAAAACGTGAGTTAAAATTAAGTTCATGTTATTGAAAATAATCTTCACATCAACATCCAGCAGCTGATGATAGCAGCTGTACAGGACTAATCTGATATGTGTGACTGTGTCTGATATGATTAGTCCGATAAAAGAAAAAGTATTCTAAAACCACAGATAAATACATTTAATAAAAACCTGGATGATTCAATTAAACAGAGGTAACACCTGCCTTCTCTCTCTGTGGTTGTCTTCTTGTTGTTCCTGAAGCACTTCCAGATTAAAAAGGCAGCGATTGAAACAACAGTGACAGCAATCAGAGTGGAGACTCCAATTATGATCCAACCTGTGAAACAAAACAAGAAAAGTCAAGAAAAACACAACAAACAACATGTTTAATGATAAATGTCAGAGTTAGAACTGATCTTACCATGACTTGGTTCTGTGTTTTCTGTGCTGCCGGTGAAGTTGAGTGTACAAGACGTCTTCACATCGACCAGGAGAGTCTTATTCTCTGCAGGGTTTCCAGCCACACATCTGTAAGAGGAGCTGAGGTCCTGCTTGGTCACAGTGAGAGGCAGAGATCCAGCAGAGCTGCTCTGGTTCACCAGCTCCTGGTCTTTGTACCACCACAGTGTGATCTCTGCAGCTTTGTCCACAGCACACAGCAGGGAGCAGCTGTCAGAGCTCACAGTCAGTGTGTGGACAGCAGGAGGCGCTACAGAGTCTGCAGAGGACAGGATGGACACCGAGCATCAGACAAGAGGAACAAACATGGCAACTAATAAGTTCTTTAAAGATGGTGATCTGTTATGAGGGCATTATTGTAGCAAAACTATTTGTCAATTCGAATGGAGAGTTGTCTATCTGTATTTCAATCCGTGTGTCCGAAGAGAGATTTGTCAATGTGTAAAAAAATTGGTCTATGCGAACTGAGATTTGTCTGTCTGTAATTAGGTTTTCAAATGTGTAAAAAAAATGCTAATCTGTATTAAAAGTTGTACATGTAATAAGATTTGTCCATGCGTACAAAGAGTTGTCAATGCGTACAAAGATATTCGTAGCTGAAAAGTTTCTATTCGGCTTCACATCTGCAGGAAATACAGACAAATCCCCAGTTACGAGTCGTTCGGCTTCACAATTGGCTCTCATTTTTACACGTGATTTTTGCTACACTTCTGCCGTGAGAGAGATTCGTATCTGAAAAACATCAGGGTTTCTGCTCCCTGACCTCAGGCTCACAGGCTCACAGGCTCGTTCATGCTGGCTGCGTTCGGCTATGCTGCCCTGTACCCAGCAGTTCCCGTCGTCTGCAGGCCATCAGGGGGCCGCGATCCCCCTGAGTCTTGGAGCGTTCGTGACATTGTGAGGCAGGGTGTGGACAAGATGGAGCCCCGATCGCAGACGGTGAGTACATTAATGTTTTGAGAGGCACCTGGCTGCAGACCTCCACTGTGAGGACAGTAAATGCACGGGATGCATTACAAAATAAAATCGCGTAGTAAACAACGTATAATCTACTCGACCACTGGTCTATAGTATATATCGTTTTAATTTATATATTAAACTTGTGATTATTTTGAGAATGAGCCCCATTGTGAGTTTTATGCCTGCTAACAGAAAAATCCTTAAATGTTATTTTAATGCACAGTTACAGTCATAAGAATAGAACAAAGACATACTACAGGTAATGAAGACAACACAGTAATTACTAATATAATGACAAAGTCGGCGACCGGGGACATTAAATAACAAAAGTGTAACCGTTAGATTCCCGTAAAAGTACTTATATCCCATTACAGAACCGTCAGAGCCAGAGGCAGATTTCAGAAAGTCTATCCGAGCTAAGGCTGCTGTCAGCGGGGAGCTGTGAGCGCTGACCGCCCAGTAGTAGCTGTCTAACGGGGACACTCACATCTCAGACATCACTGGAGTCAATTTATAAGCAGAATTTATCTGATAAACTGATCACAGATTTGATGTTTATACAACCACTTTATTGCCTCAAATAATCTTAAAACTACATTTTGTGTCACAGTCAAGGTAGTACCGTGGACAAGTAGGAATACTGAGAAACAGTCACAAACACTGGCGTTAAATGGCTGCTTCTTCTTTTGATTTAATTAGCGGTTACCAAACCAACTTCACATGCGTCACCGCCACCTACCGGACTGGACGCCTTAAATGTACTTTTCTGTTTTTTACCCGTTACGTCCTGTCCTGACAGTGGAGGTGTCCTCACAGTGGAGGTCTGCAGCCAGGTGCCTCTCAAAACATTAATGTACTCACCGTCTGCGATCGGGGCTCCATCTTGTCCACACCCTGCCTCACAATGTCACGAACGCTCCAAGACTCAGGGGGATCGCGGCCCCCTGATGGCCTGCAGACGACGGGAACTGCTGGGTACAGGGCAGCATAGCCGAACGCAGCCAGCATGAACGAGCCTGTGAGCCTGTGAGCCTGAGGTCAGGGAGCAGAAACCCTGATGTTTTTCAGATACGAATCTCTCTCACGGCAGAAGTGTAGCAAAAATCACGTGTAAAAATGAGAGCCAATTGTGAAGCCGAACGACTCGTAACTGGGGATTTGTCTGTATTTCCTGCAGATGTGAAGCCGAATAGAAACTTTTCAGCTACGAATATCTTTGTACGCATTGACAACTCTTTGTACGCATGGACAAATCTTATTACATGTACAACTTTTAATACAGATTAGCATTTTTTTTACACATTTGAAAACCTAATTACAGACAGACAAATCTCAGTTCGCATAGACAAATTCTTTTACACACTGACAAATCTCTCTTCGGACACACGGATTGAAATACAGATAGACAACTCTCCATTCGAATTGACAAATAGTTTTGCTACAATAATGCCCTCATAATCTGTCCTCAATGAGTGAAGGTTCTGAGTCGCTCTGAACAAAGACTCCAAATAATTTGACATCAATAACAAAACGTTTCCTAAGTGACTCAAATTCTGTCCACAAAGACGAAAAATGACCTTAAACACTAAATCTGTGTCCATTGAGACAAAAGAACTGTCCTGAATTATTCTAAAATAATCAAAGTTTGTCCTGAATGACTCTAAAATAATCAAAGTTTATCTAAAATGACTCAGACAGAACTCTGTGGAACATGGTTCTGGAAGGAACACGTTTGCTGAAGCACCAGTTATTTATATTCAAAGGAACCATGTTGTGGTTCTTTCAGGGACGTTTTATTTAAAGAACCATCTGCAGAAAGGATTCTATAAGGAACGTCTTACTGAAGGGTTCTTGGTGGAGCTAAAAGGTGTTAAAGGAGATCAGGAGACTTTAAAGTGAGTTTGAGCAGAAAGAAAAGTGGATTTTTACCAAAGCAGGACTGAGGTCAGCATTAAAGAGCTGCAGTGGGTCAGTCTGTGTCCTTTCAGACAGCACAGTCCTTTAATCTGTTATCTGGAACCAAAACTAAGTTCTGTGAAATTTCCTGAAAGAACTTTGAGAATTTTAGACGTTTTCTGACCTGAGAATTTTTCTATTTTCACCCTCAGAAAAACAAACATTTCCAGGGTTCAGCATCTCCAGAAATCAAACTAACAAGCTCTAAAGAGACGAGGACTCAGACAGAAGAGTTTCATCAGATCACAGTGACTGAGTGGATCCAGCAGAGGGCAGCATTTTAATTACCAGCCAGTGGAAAAGAAACAAGTGGAAAACTTCCAAACAAAGGTGGTAAAAATCAATAAAAACATCTATGGAAGGATCCATGTTTCTACTAAGACACAGTCTGTGGTCGACATTAAACCGTTGAGGCTCCAACATCAGTAGAATCTGATTTGTTCCAGAGATGGAAAGTCAAGGTTCTGATTTTAGATGTTTTAAAAAAGATGGAGACGAGGACTCATTGGTAGGAAATAAAAACAGGCTGACGAGGGGATCTATGGTGTTACTAAGAAACCAGAGTCTGAGACGGTGCATGTTTCCTGAATTCTGTCTGAACTGATGTGGACCGCCCTTTTTCCTTGTTCAGGTAAAGATAAACAGGATCAGGCCTCAGACCAAACAAACAGTCCTGCAGGTTAAACTGTGTTTCTCTGAACACAGGGTGAACATCAGGGTTTGTCCAGGTCTCACCAGTTTCTCTCCATCAGGTTCTCCAGAGTCCGTCTCAGAGCAGCAGGTCATTCCAGACGTTCTTCTTTGTGGTTTCCTCCTGGGGGATCCTGAGGTGTTCCCGGGCCAGATGAGGTATATGATCCCTCCCAGCTGGACGAACCAGAGGCGTCACCCAGGAGGCCTCATGTCCAGATGTTCAACCACCTCAGCTGGTTTTATTTCAGCCTGTTGGAGCAGCGACTCCAAACCAACACCAGAACCTATTTTCTTCTGGGTCGACTGTGTTGTCTATTCTGTAGGAGGTCCTTGGACTCAGGTTTGAGGTTCAAACATGTTTGTTTCATTCCATTGTGTGAAGACATAAATGAAGGTGTTGCAGCCACTGATGTCAGCGGGCCGTATTTCTTTTGTGGTGGACTTTTGAGAAGCATTTCTGTCTGGATGGCCTGTGTGAGCCCAGCTGTGGCTGGTTTGGGAGCTGCTCCAGAGTCCCAGCTGAGAGTCGTCTTGGCTGACTGGCCTGGAGCTGAGGACCTGAGGACCTGAGGACCTGAGGACCTGAGGACCTGAGGACCTGCTCTGCAGCATTTGATCTCCCTGCTCTCCTGACCTGGTGATTGGGCCACCGCTCTGTTCCCTCCACCTCCAGCCAATCCATTGCAGCCATCTCACGCCTGAAGACCGTAAAAGCTACAACCAAACTTTCAGTCGGGCGTCAGGGATGGTGCCTCTTTGTTTGTGATTCTGTGTTTCAGTTTATTGTGTGTTCCTAGGAATGGAACTTTGCTCGGCAGTGAGCGAAACCATGCAGAGGTGTTTTGTGTGTCTTGGTGAAGACCTTTGTGTGACCTCTGTTAGCACCTGCATTAGTTTAGAAAGACATCAGTGACTTCTGTGTGTAAAAGATGCTGATGTTTCTGTGTTTCGTAGCCACTGTGAGTGGTGATTCATGTCTTGTGTACTTTCATAATGTGTGTTCAGAGGCACCAGTTTTGCTTTGTTTAGTTTTGTGCACTGGACACTCGTTAGTTATTTCTGTTTGGTGTTGCTGTTGTGTTCGGTTTGGGAGTTTAGCTGTGCTGTGGTTATTTAGTCTCAGTAAGTTTATGTGACTCTGCTAGCCTTTGTTTGGTTTTATTCAGTTCTTTGGTTTTAGCAGCACCCACCAGGTTCTGGTACTTTGTGTATCACCTGTTTATGTTCATTTAGTCACTAAGCAATAAGTTGCATTACCGAACGAGACGCTGTAAAAGAGCTTCTCATCGGCTCTTTGCTCTGAACCAGGTGTAATGTGAGACTCTACAAAGTGCTGATCCAGGACTGACTCAGGTGAGTCTCAGGTGTTAAATTATCACACGCTGGTCGGCCTCATGGTGGAAAACAAGTGAAGGTCTGACACATGATGCTGCTCATCAGTGACCTCACATGACCCGTGGTTACAGAGACCTTATGACCTCATCATGGAGCTACATGTGGACCGCTGAGGTCATAGATAGTTACAGGAAGTTAGTGGATCAATATTACTGCCAACACACACTGATCAATACACTGTTAGAGGAAAAACATCTTACCGTAAACTGTGAGGTTATAAGATGTTGTGAAAACTCTTCCTCTCTTAGAGTCAATAGTATAAATCCCAGAGTCTCTCCTCTGCAGGTTTGTCAGTGTGAAGAGTCCAGAGGTTTTATTCCAGTGAAGTCTGTTGATATAAATACTCTCATCTATGTCCACTTCTCTGTTCCTCACTGAAGCAATAACATTTCCTCCATAATACAGAAATCCTCTCTCCAGTACAGAACCAGGCAGAGTGATGTTTCCTCCCTCGGTTCCTGTCAGGTTCTTCTTCTGGTCCTCAGCATCAGATAATCTGATCACTGTAAAACATAAAGAGATTCTTTAGCACCAAATCATTACTTAGCTCATCTCAGGGTACTTTACATCGTAGAGTCAAGACTACATATAGATTATATTCCAGAGAGACACCAGACAATCCCTCCATCAGCTGCACTTAGAACCAGTCAGGAGACAAAACCTCTCCTTTAACCCTCAGAACCCAAAAGCAGGTTTGAAACAGGACGTTATGTTTTTAAGAAACGTCAAAACGACACCGTTCATCAGATACTAGTCCAGTCTAGTCTGGATATATATGAACTGATGAAGCCACTCGGATGAGAGGTCCGACGTCTTCACAGACATTCTACTGAGTCCAGCTGGCTTCCATTGAACTACCCAGGATAAACTAAATGGTACGACCCTGATAGAAACACAACAGAGGTGTGAAAGTGAACAAAGTGAGACTATAAATGAACTTACCGAAGAAAAGGAGAATAAATCTGAGCAGGAGATCCATGACAGGGTTAAATAGACACAGACGTGATGGAATGATGCTGCAGGGCTCGTGTCTCCTTCTGCAAACGCTTCTTTTCTAACCACACAGCTTCAGGAAGGACTGAACCATTATTCTCTCTCTGGGGGGAGTCAGGACCCCCTACTGTTGTTATGAGATACAGAAAACGGTGAGCTAAAGCTTTTATTCCTAAATAGCTTACTTATAGAAGTAATTAACTTAATAATAGTAATAATACATTCTATTTGTGAAAAGCGCCTTTCAGGACACTCAAGGACACTTTACAACACAAATAATATCAAAATATCAATGAAACACACATAAAATATAGAGGTGATACATTCAGGTAAAATCAGACAGTGCAGTTGACCTCAGGTGTGTGGACTCTTCCTCCCTCATGGGATGATGACCACCTCTGGGTGGGTCGCCCTGGCAGACATGTGGCCCTGCAGTCTGCTTTGAGCCTTCTCTCCCTTCATGCTTCTCCAGCCCCTTCCTCTGAGGATTCAGGCAGGATTAGGGCTGATTTTGGTGGCCATGTTCTCTTGTTCTCTCCAGATTAATGAACTTTAAAGGTGTTTAGAGGATAAATGAAAAGACACGGACATAGAAGATAAAAACACAACGTAAAGTGAAGTAGAACCATTGCTGTTGTTCTTCTGGTAAATCTCTCTTTTCCTAATCCATGGATGTTGATTAAACTGTGCAGAAGGTTTGTGTTGAGGGGTTTTTAGACCATACAGATGTATTTGTACCCGTTGTTTGAGTCGACCGTTGTACCGGCAGGAGATCTGGATCTGTCCTCGACACCATTCGAGGCTCCGTCACCTGCAGACGTCGGTTCTTTTGCTGCTGCAGCTCATCGAGTCTGTTGGTGAAGGAAACCACATGTTGCTTCCTGTTCTGCTTAACTGCACACAAAAACCAGCTATAGTGTTGCTGTCCCGTCGACCACATCTTCACCTACACGGCAGCAGACTCGAGTCGGCTGACGTCTAAACGTGCTTTCAATTCTATAGAAGCCAACCGCAGAGCAGAGGTTCTCACACAGGCTGCTTTAACCTTTTACTGGCCACCTAAAGTGCTGTCAGCTCAGAGAAACCTCTAAAGGGGTCAGCGACTCTGTGGTAAAGTAGGGCTGGTTGAACGATTATTGAGCTGTGCAACGAGTGTTTGACGACCTGCAGACATGGAGAAGCAGGTTGGGTTTAAAACATGTGGAAGAAGCAGCTCTTCTTTTGTGGTTGCTGCATTATTCCAGGAGAGGAAAGTTCTTCTGGTGGTTGGAGGACAAACGATGGAAACTGAAGAGGCGAATGAAAGCTGCACTCAACAGGCGACTTCCCTTTAATCCAGGGGTTCTCAATCCTGGTCCTCGAGGTCCACTATCCTGCATGTTTTAGATGTTTCCATCTTCCAACACACCTGATTCAATGATCAGGATCATTATCATCCTACTGCAGAGCTTCATGATGAGCTGATCATTGAATCAGGTGTGTTGGAAGAAGGAAAGATCTAATAAATGCAGGACAGGGGCCCTCAAGGACCAGGATTGAGAACCCTGCTCTAATCCTTCCTGTTGAATCAGTTCAATGGAGCAGCTCAGTTGATGTTCTCTGATTTTTGTAAAGCTGGTGATGGGAAACTCCCCTTTCCACTTCATCAGAGCTCTCTAATTATCTCTAATCTGTCCTTTTCCTCTCACTGCCCTCCACCTCTGCTGTCTGCTAGTTGCAGTTCTCCCTTCCCCTTCCCTGTTTTCTCTCCTCCAGGTGGGCATCAGCATGGTGTGGGCAGCGAGGAGTGAGGTAGGTGCAGCTTGTTGTAATCAGCGGAGGAGGCACCGTGTGATTGGGCTACCAGCTGTCTGCAATCTACAACTAGTTAAAGCCACGCTCGACACACTCCTCGGTGGCAGACCGTAATACAGCCACAGTCAGTTGCTGAGGAAATTATTCTTTTGCAGGAGGCATCTGCCGTCACGGGATATAGCCAGGTTTGCCAAGAGAGAGAAAGCTAGTCTCTGGATGGGGCTGTTGTCTGAAGCAAGCCCTAAGGACAGCTTGATGACGGAGTGCATCAGAGAGCTGCTGGAGGAGCCTTTAGATCCTGGTACTATGCTAGGGCTATTGCCACAAAGGGAACTGCATGTTGTTGTGCAGTTGGCCGTATAGACACACAGAAGCTCCAACACTGCCTCCATGATGGGGTTGTCCAGTAGGAGCCAAGGCCAAAGAGCATAGAGTGCCAGTGTCAGGCGAGCATCTGTGGCCACCACTTTGCGTTCAGCGTTGCAGTAAAGAGCACTCCACAGGATCTCCACAGTCAGCTTGACTTCCTTTAAATAGCCTCTTCCTTCTTGCGGTGAGAAGCCCAGCCGGGTCGGACCGCCAGTTCTTGTATGCTCGAGCTAACGCTAATCTGTCTGCCTCCAGTTTGGTTTCCCGTCACCGGTCCATGTGCCTCCTCTGGATCAGCTTCTCCACAGCCTCCATTCAGCCTGCAGCCTCTGGTCTCCTCCACTCCTCCCTGCTCTGTCGTCTTCCATACTCAAGTCGTGGATTCCTAACCCCCAACTCCTGGACCGCTGAACCACCCCAACCTGCCTGCCTTCGCCCCACCCGCTCCACCGTGCCCCCCTCTACATTCTGGTTCAGTTAAGTCAGTTTGTAGAACAGTGTTATGTTTGATTGTAGGCTACTTATTCTGGGTTTTGTGTTCTGTCTTGTTATGATCAGCTCGTTAGTTTCAGTAGCTCGCTTTCTGTTTTAGGTAGTTTGTTTCATGTTTCTGTTGTAGCTCGCCTTTTGTTTGTAGCCTGAGTTTATTTTCATCGGCTCGCTTTCAGTTCAGTAGTTCTGTTGTTGGCTCCTGCCTTGCAGAGATTCTTAGTTGTTTTTGCTTTTTGGAATAAATACTTTAACCTTTATTCTGAGTGCCGTGTCTTATTGCCTGCACTTGAGTCTCTGCACCGTCTGTAATAATTAGAAGGTACCAGAACAACCGAATGAATCCCCAGAAAGTTAGAATGGATGGCATCATGTGACCAGATTTAAGAGTCAGGAGAGTTTTAGTGAATTAACTGAGAGGGAAGACGTCCTCCTCCTGAAGAATACAGCTGGCGTCAGGGGATGCAACTACTAATCGATATCAATTATTAAAATTCAAACGAATCAGTATCTCCAGAAATAAAACTTTCACAACTGTGGAATGTGGTGAGGACTCGGAACAGCTTCAACAGATCAGAACCACTGAATGGATCCAGGAGAGAACATAGGTTTAATTATAGATCCTTAAAAATGGAATAAAGTGCAGTTTTCAACCCAGGCTGGTCCAGTGTCTCCATGAAGGTCCTGTCAGTGTCTATCTATGGATGGATCCATGGTTCTACTGAAACATGTTGAGGCTCCAACATCAGTAGAACCTGATGTGTTGAAGTTTGACCAGACCAGGTTCCAGGTTTTTACCATCAGAACCAGAAACAGATTGAGGTTTTCCCAGACCAGGAACTGGACTCTGTGTTCTGGTGTTGAACAGCTGACAGTAACATGCAGGTTAAAGTAGTGCAGTGAGACATAGACGTAGTAGAAGCAGAGATCAGAGGTGGAGCAGCAGCTGAATGATCCGTACATGTCCACATGAAGACGTGGTTGGTCTGGAGCTGGTTTTACTGCAGCAGCTGAGTCTCCATGAAGGAAGTGGGACCAGTTCTGTGGTCTGAGCTGAGCTTCAGGTAAACCTCACCGCTGAAGCAGGAAGCAGCATCTCTGAGAATCTGCAGCTTCACAGCTTTAACATGAAAAACTCCTATTTGACGGCATTTAGAGGCCGTTTTA
Source organism: Dascyllus trimaculatus (assembly GCA_024666655.1). Lineage (NCBI taxonomy): Eukaryota > Metazoa > Chordata > Actinopteri > Pomacentridae > Dascyllus > Dascyllus trimaculatus. The sequence goes on from JAMOIN010000268.1 coordinate 14,638, forward strand.
ACGAGTGAAGTTGTCCAATCACTGATGCTGTAGATCAGCTGGCACCACAACATCCTCCTCTGTCTGCTCAAATGTCACCATAAATACCCGAGAACAAGTCAGAAAGTCCTTTTATTTAATACCTGGGAACACTGTGGACAGACGTTTAGGAAACCTGACCGAGTTCAGACTCCACAGCTGAAGGACTAAAAGCAGTCATGTGACCACGGTTGAGCTGCGTTTGTCCTCCCAGCTGTAACACAAAGCATGAAAACAGCCTCAGCATCCTCATATACCTACTTAACACACAGATTGCGCCTCCTGCTGGTCAACACAAGGAAATGCATCTCATTACTGAGGAGTGGAAGCTTCACCGTAGAGAAGCCAGTCATCAGTTTTTACCATCTGGTTTTACAGAACGTGTTCATGAAGCATCACTTTCACTGAAACAGAACCAACGACACCTGGAAGTCAGGATGCTGCCGTCGGTTTGTGTCTGTTTTATCGTTTCGTCTTGTTTTGTTTGAATGTTACAGCTCAAATCCTGCAAAATGAGATAAAATACAAACATACCAGACACTGCATTATTATTAATTATGTAGATTAACCTTAAGAATTTATGGAAATCAACCCGACGGATTCAAAACTAAAGTGATGATGATGTTTGCAGCAGAGGACTGAAGCAGGAGAATTACTCCTGTAGACAAACGGTATGACACACCAGGTTCCAGTCGTCTTTTATTGATGCCAGCTGTGTTCAAAATCTGCTTTTGTGGCTCGGTGCTTTTAGCAGCGTCGCCTCACAGCAGGAAGATCCCCGGTTCGGACGCCTGGGATCTTCCTGTGTGGAGTTTGCATGTTCTCCCCGGGTTCTCCAGCTTCCTCCCACAGTCCAAAAACATGCTGAGGTTAATTGATGATTCTAAATTGTCTGTAGTTGTGTGATAAACTGGTGACCTGTCCAGGTGTCCCCTGACTTCACCTGGATTAGCTGGGATAGACTCCAGCCCCGACACGACCCCACAGAGGATCAGCCAGTGGATAGATGATGGATGGATGAACCTGAACGACCCGAGCAGCAGATTTTGTGCATCTTCAGACAGATTTGGAAGGGAACCGTCTGGTTTTGCTACTTAAACTCTCTAAATGTATAAGAGCAGCTGATAATAGAGGTGTGACTGGGAGGAAAACCACCAGATGGATCTTCACCGGTCCACGATCTGATCAGGTTGTTGTGGTCTGTTTGCCAGCAGACGTTCATTACTGCCCTGAAAGAAGAACATCACATGCACAGTATTGTTTATAGCATCTAAACGTCTTCATTTACCAAAATGTTGGATGTAAGCTGAACACAAAGAGGATCAAGGAGAAGATTAATCCTTGTTTGGTTTGATTTTCTATAAATCTCTCTAAGGATCAGCCTCAAAGACATGATGTCATCTGAGTAGGATCTGAGGCTCAAACAGTCTGTGATGGAGTTACCTGTGAGACACCGTTGTCCTGTGGTGGTGTCATCTCAACACAACCTGGATCAGAAACAACAGATTAAAATAAAGACAGCTTGTGGCCAAACAGCAGTAATGATGGACAGTAAGTGATAGAAATGAACTACATTCACATACTCTAGGCTCCTCTGTTGTTTCTTCTTCTCCACCATGTAAAAAACACTGCAGCAGCAGCAACAACCAAGACAACCACAGCAGGAATCCAGATCCAGGCTTTATAATCTGTAAATGTATGAAACTGTTTAGTTCAAGCTGTGGTTGTTCAGAATCATGGTGGAGACACAGACATGAGCAAACATTCAGCTCAGGAGAGTTCATGCAGATTCGGACCTTTAAGGCTCATATCAGCATGTTGGTAGGAGGTTGGTCAGAACAGTTCTGGACAATGGAAGGATCATTTTGCTACAGAAGACACCAGGATACCCTTTATTTTACAAGCCTTCCAGGACCTGCTGCTGAGAAACTTCCCCACATCATGATGCTGCCACCACCATGCTCAAAGATGCAGAAAGACACATTGATGTGAGGGGCTGCAAAGTTTGAAAGACTCAAAGATGCAAAGATGCAAATTCAATTCAATTCAGTTTCAATTCAGTTTTATTTATAAAGCGCATATTTACAACACAGGTTGTCACAAAGCGCTTAACATTGTAAGAAAGAACAGGAAACAGAAAAACCCAACAATCCAAAGTTGCTTTTGGATTCCCTCTGAGCAGCAGTCAGCGACGGTGGGAAGGAACCAAAAACCCCCCATGGTAGGGAAGGAGGGAAAAAAACCTCCGACAGAACCAGGCTCAGGGAGGGCGGCCATCTGCCTCAACCGGTTGGGTTGGGAGTGGAGAAGAGGAGGGAGGGAGGGATAGTAGGAGAGGTTGGGGTGGGGGTTGGAGGTGGTGAGGCCAGCGGCTGCAGATCAGGGACGTTGAGCTCCAGATCAGGGATGTTGAGATCCAGATCAGGGACATCCGCGGAGAGAACAAGCAGGACACAGAACCTCGGGGGGAAACATAGGTTAGTCATATGTAATGGTGATATATGACAGTACAGAAAGGAGAGGAGAGGAGAGGAGCCCAGTGCATCATGGGAGTCCCTCAGCAGTCTAAACCTATGGCAGCTTAACTGAGGGACAGATCAGGTGATCCTGAGCAGCTCTAACTATAAGACTTGTCAAATAGGAAAGTTTTAAGCTTAATCTTAAAAGAAGAGAGGGTGTCGGCACCCCGAACCCAAACTGGGAGCTGATTCCACAAGAGAGGAGCCTGATAACTGAAGGCTCTGCCTCCCATTCTACTTCTGGAAACTCTGGGAACCACAAGTAAACCTGCAGTCTCAGAGCGAAGGGCTCTGTTGGGATGATAAGGTACAATAAGGTCTTTAAGATATGATGGAGTTGCTCATTAACAGTTTATATGTTAGAAGAAGGATTTTAAATTCTATCCTGGATTTTACAGGGAGCCAATGAAGAGAAGCCAATACAGGAGAAATATGATCTCTTTTACTGGTTCCTGTCAGAACTCTGGCTGCAGCATTTTGGATCAGCTGGAGGTTTCTAAGAGAGTTACTGGGACATCCTGACAATAGAGAATTACAATAGTCCAGCTGGAGGTTCCAGATGCATGGACTAGTTTCTCAGCATCACTCTGAGACAAGATATTTCTGATTTTGACAATATTACGTAAATGAAAGAACGCCGTCCTGCAGACTTGTTTTATATGTAAGTTGAAGGACACATCCTGGTCAAAAATAACTCCAAGGTTTTTTACGGTAGAAAATGTTTCTGTCTATAAAATATACTGGACATGAATAAAAAGTGAATAAAAAGCTGCACAGTGAAATATATGAAGTACATCTGCATATATGCATCATAATTATGTTTACATGTGTTTACAGACCGGATAAGCAACGTTTACATGTTACCTCCTACAAAATAAAAGCCTTCATTTGTTTAAATAACGTGATTTCAATAATATGATTTTAAAAATATAAACCCAACTGTAATAAGTGTTAGCTAGCTGCTCCACTTGCTCTAAATATTTAGTTCTCGTCTTTGTCAAGCCCAAATGAAAAATGAATCCATATTCTAGCTGGTTACGAACCTACAGCCGCATCCCTGGAGGGACCAGCAGGGCTAGCTGAGCTAGCGGAAGTGCTAACGACCTTCTGCTCTGCCACGGATCGCTTTATTACCGCAACCTGAGTGGTTTTTAAAATAAATCCTCTACAAGACACAGAGCTGTAGTTCCGTTTTAGTTTCAGCTCTCATGTTTCTCTGTGTGACTGTGTCTGACGTCCTCTAATAAAATCCTCCTGTTCACTGGGAGCTGCAGCGAACCGCAGCTTCATGTAGCATCATATCAGAGCAGGGGGCGTTTCTGCCCTCTAGCGGCCACAGGCGGTAACTACAGTTTTGGTAATTGGAAAGCTAGCGACAGCATACATGAGCAGCACTTCCTGTTGATGCTTCAGCGTAAAACTATCAGAATTCCATCGTTTTAATATGTGAAAACGTGATTTTGTCAGACGTAGAAGGATTGCCAGCATAAACTATGTTATGTTTAACGGCCGCTAACTTTTCCATCTGCGGTAAATAATTTTGCTGTAGTCTAAGGAGCCTCCAAACGGAAAATGAACACATGTTGAAGCTAATTATGAATCTACAGCCGCATTCAGAACAGGAAGAGTTAGCCGAGCTAGCGGAAGTGCTAACAAGCTCGTTCAAGGACACAGATCGTGTTATTAAGGAAATGTAAGAAGCTTTAAAATTAATCTAGAAGAGACAGAGCTGTAGCTGCATATTAGTCTGACTTGTTATGTTTTACTGAGGGATTGTTTCCCCCAATAATCGTGAATCAGTTTCTCTATTTAAAGTATGTAACGAGCTAGCTCTAATGCTACGTATGCTACAACCATAGCCTGTTACAGTGATCAGCACCTTTTAAACAGATGCTGGTTGTAGCTCTGGAGCTAGCTAGTCACAGCTTCTAATTA
>JAMOIN010000613.1:0-19061 GCA_024666655.1 Dascyllus trimaculatus
CCCCTGCAAAATTTTAAAAAGTGCTATTAGACTAACTGGAAGGACATTTGATCTACAGCTACAAAATTTGGCAGGCATATTCAGCACATCAGGAAAGACAAAAAAGTCAATCATAGCCATGCTCTAAACCCAACAGGAAGTGACATATCTTGCGTTAATTGTGAAAAATCTGTGATGAACTCCTCCTAGGGGGTAAGTCTTAGAGACCGGAAATTTGGTCTGTACATACAACTGACCTTCCTGATGAAAAGTTATCAAAGTCTTCTATGTCGGTCAAAGGGTGTGGCCATGGCAGCCCCCCGAAATACTGATCCTTCGCCATGCAACAGGAAGTGCAGGTCTAACTCTCTGAACATGCTCCAATCTGAATGAAACTTTACATGTAGGATCACAGACCTGAGCTGATGTCATCCATATGATAATATTCACTCACAGTCATAGCGCCACCTTGTGGCAACAGGAGTTTTGCTTTTTTAATTCTTTTATGTACTGTTGTCAACCCGTTGTCCAGATTCACCTCAGACCTTCTGACATAAGCCTGAACACATTGATGATGAATCACAGAGACAATGGTGACGTGTCATCGAAGGGCGTGCCTGTGGCACCGTGGCGAATTTTGATGTTTCGCCATGAAAATTCAAGGGTCTATATCTCAGCTGAACAAGAACCTATCTGCTCCAAACTTCACATTCAGAATGTCATGTACAGTCTGAAGACATCCACACTCAAATATTTTGAAATAGTCATAGCGCCACCAACTGGCAACAGGATGTTTTGGAATTACATTTGCCCATCCCATTGCCCTAAACTTAGTCAAATAATTCTGAAAATTGGTGTGATGAGTCTTCACACCATGATCATGGCACAGTGTGAAGACTTTGCCATTTCATGAAATGCTGTTGCCGTGGCAACGCAAAGTTGATATGAAAACAACCTGCCTTTGACAGCATTAGAATTATCAAAACATCACCAAAATTTGCACACACATCACCACCAGCTGAAGGAAGAAAACTGTATGCATCTCAGCACAGCACGTGTTATAGCGCCCCCTACAGCATTTTTAACAAACAGCCCCTGCAGTACATTTAACCTACGTCCACAAAATTTGGGGGACATATAGAACACATCAGGACGCACAAAAAATCCTCTTGGAGCCACGCCCTAAACCCAACAGGAAGTCCGCCATTTTGAATTAATTGGACAAATTTGGACGAATGTTGTTCATTTTTGAGAACTATCTCCTCCTAGGGGATAAGTCATGCAGACCTCAAATTTGACCAGTATATACACCAGGACATTATGATCAAAAGTTATAAAAAGATTCTTTCAAGGTCAAAGGGTATTCCCATAGCGACCCCCTGAAGTTTGATGCTTCGCCATGAAATATCAACTGCTGTGTAAATATCCTCTGCTTGCTCCAATCTGCCTCAAACTTTGCATGTTTAATCACACTCCTGCCCTGACCACATCCATGTGCCAAAATACATTCACAGCATGTGGCATAGCGCCCCCTGCAGCATTTTAAAAAATGGCCCACTCAGCAAATTTAACCTACGTCTACAAAATTTGGCATGCTTATGTAACACATCAGTGTGAACAAAAAAGTCTCTTGGAGCCATTCTCTAAGCCCAACAGGAAGTCGGCAATTTTGATTTCAATGTGGGATTTTTGCTGTTTTTGCTCATTTTCAGAAATTAATTGCTCACAGACGATAACTCCAAAACATCTGAAATTGTGCCAATATATGGAACACATCTTCAGGTTGAAAATATGTGAAAATCATATGCCAAACCCAAAGGGCGTGGCCATGGCGGCCGACTGAACTTTGATGCTTCGCCAGGAAGGAGGAAGTCTTGTTAAATCCCCTGTATGTGCTGCTACCTGCCTCAAACTTTAAATGTGTGATCAGGTTACAGCCCTGATGATTTCCATACACCAATATACAGTCACAGTGATAGCACCACCTGTTGGATGGACAGTAAGTGCTGCATAAACACTCTGTAATAATCCAATCTGGCAGAAATTTGACCTCTGTGTTCAGAATCCAGCCCTGGTAGCATTATTGGGGCTAAATGCGCTCCCGGTCGCAGCATCGACTGACGGACGTGCTTGGGGTCGCCGACCAGCAAGGGGTGCGAGGACCCGTTCATCGCTGCTTGCAGCTTTAATTAGGGCCCGAGCACCAACGGTGCGTAGGACCCTATTGCATTTGTATTCGTTTTTATTATTATTATTATTATTATTATTATTATTATTATTATTATTTTTCTCCTGACAGAAGAACTGCATTTTTGAGGGCCTAAACGCGCTCAAAAACTCACGAAAATTTGCACACACATCAGAAGTGGCGAAAAATTTTATATTTCATGGGAGCTGCACATGTGTGTGGCAAAATGGCTCTATAGCGCCACCTTGAAAATTGGGTTCTATGGGAGTTAATACGGCTAGTTTCATGTAACCCTACCAAATTTGGTACACATGTGCACCAAGACAAGACAAACAAAATTGCCTAATCAATCCATCAGCAAAAATGTACAGGAAGTCCGCCATTTTGCTTTATATTTCTGATTATTGGACATATTCAAAAGCTATAACCGCACACAGGGTAACTCCAAGACAGCTGAAATTTGGTCAGTATATACAACAGGCCTTAAAGATGAGAAGTTATCAAAATCTTCCACAAAAGTCAAAGGATGTGACCGTGGTGGCCCTCTGACCTTTATGTACTTTTACCGTTGTCAGCAGCTCTGGATTAAATCCAGATAAATGGTGCAACGCTGACACCTACTGTTCAAATCGTATAAATGCAGGTCTGTGTCATTGTAGAAAAATCCCTCCGTTTCAATACATTTTAATGTATTATTATTATTTGGTTGACCGTATTCAACTGAAAGTTGGTGACATAAGCCTCAAGATGTTGATGATGATTCATGGAGAAAACTGTGACTGATAGTCAAACTGTTAGTCTGTGGCGGCGTGGCGAACTTGATGTCTCGTCATGACAACTAAAATGTTTATATCTTAGCTGTACATGATCCAATCTATCCCAAATTTCATATTCTGGACAAGAGTCCACTTCTGAACACATCCACATTTTAAAATTTAGTCATAGTCATAGCACCACCGATTGGTAACAGGAACTTAAAGACAGTATATTTGCAGGTATCATTGCTTCAAACTTTGCAATATAAGCAATATATATATAAAGCTGACGTGCAAAAGCTCATATCTCTCCCAAAACCTTTCACTCATGTTTCAAAACCAAATTTTTTTTCTCATATAAATAGTCAGTGCCACCAAAAATGCACTGACTATTCTCAATTGCTTTGGCTCATTTCTTGAAACAGATCAGACGTTCTCAACACTCTCGGTGCTTTTGCCAAAATAACCTGGATGGTTCAGCACAACACCATGGTTCACCTGCAAAAGCTCATATCTCTCCCAAAGCAGTTCACACGACTGGTCAAAACTAAATTCTATTCTCATATAAATAGTCAGTGCCTCCAAAATTCATCGTCCCTTTGGCATTGTGTGAGCACTCTTATAAATGTCTATTCATATAATGGTTTGTGTCATTTGAAAACAAAATAGCATTTTGAGAAGTAATAACATCATTTTGAATGTAAAGTTTCAATTGAAGGAGAATTGAGGGCTTTTGCTCATTGTGTGTGTGTGTTTTCTGATTTGTATGCAGAGTTCTGAAAGTATGAGGCATGCTTTCAGAAAATGTGTGTAAACTATCAAGAAAACTGTATTGACACACATAAAGTAACTTTCATACATCAGAGTAAAAAGAACATCTATACAGCATTACATACTGTAATACAAGCACATAAACAAAAAACAAGGAACATTATATGGAGCCTACAGTGCTGTAAATAAAGCTGTCCTCACCATCCCTCTCCTGGCCACCGTATGTTCATGACTAATCCTGACAATTGAACAGACTATTGTGCATGTGATGACTTACACAATGAAATGATGCTGACATGTTTTGGAGTGAACAACCATCAGACTGAGAAGTCAACAATCAGTTTAGATCAACAAGATCTATTCACTTGGAAATTGTGCTAAATGAAGGCTACCTGTACTAAATCATTTGCAAAGATGTACTGAGACATCGAGACCAGTACTAAGATGTTTGCAATTTGATGAAATGAAGGAGAAATGCCAGTCTGTTGTGAACAATTGCCAAGTAGTTTGGAGGTTTGTCCGTGTTGTTTTGAGAATGTAATTTTAGTTTCGAGAAATGAGCCAAACCTATGGAGAAAAACTGTACAAACAACGATATATCAAATATGTATTTCAACTAGTTTAATTATACATTCGTCAATATTCATATCATCACAGATTGTAGCTAGAAAAGCACCCAGAGAGCACAGACCTCCGCCAAGGAGCTCCAGTCCACCCCAACACAATCTCCCAACGACAAAGTATACTTAAAAAACACTCAATATCTTTGTGCTATATATGTGCACATATATGCTCTGTCCTACCACAAGGTGGCACTGCAGGGCTTTCTAACACTCCCAATGTTAAAAATCTTTTTAAAAATTCCTGGATCCAGACACTGATCTGGATCACTCCCAAAACTCAATCATTTGTTCCTTGTCCCATTTCACAGGGGCTGAGGGGGCAACTCCCACTTCATTTCATGTGGCCTATTCTGCCTATGGCTGGAATATGTACAAATGATTATGTCTTCTTTGTCTTTTTTTTAATTCATGAAAAAAAATATGGTAGCCTCCTGAGACCGTGCGTTCACATGCGTGGACATGGTATTTTGGCTTCCCTGCACCATAAGTTGAAGTTGAGATTGTTAATTTGATTATAGCACAAAAAATAAATAGAAATTTGGGTATGTTGCAAATTTGCAACAACGGGCATAATGGTCAATAATAGCGACCCAATAATACAGTAATATAACATCTCACTCACAGATTTTTAAATTAATAACACAATAGATAATAGTAAATGAGAAATGAGTTTGACACCACTGATGTACATGGTGGCCGAGAAAGTTTGTGATACAATCCTTGAAATTGGTCAGCTAAGTCTGACCACCTTGAAATTTCTGCCACATCCCGACATGCGCCACACCTGGACGTGCGCCACATCCCGACACGCGTGGGTGTGCGAGGGCCCGTTCAACGCTGCTTGCAGCTTTAATTATTATTATTATTATTATTATTTTACCGCCAAATGAATTGCTTTTTTGAGGGCCTAAACATGCACCGATTCGCGTCAAAATCTGCACACACATCAGGACCGGTGAAAAATTTGATATTTTATGGGGTCTGTGCATGTGTGTCCCAAAATGGCTCCATAGCGCCCCCTGCAAAATTTAAAAAAGTGGTATTAGACTAACTGGAAGGACATTTCATCTACAGCTACAAAATTCTGCAGGCATATTCAGCACATCAGGAAAGACAAAAAAGTCAATCATAGCCTTGCTCTAAACCCAACAGGAAGTGACATATCTTGCGTTAACTGTGAAAAATCTGTGATGAACTCCTCCTAGGGGGTAAGTCTTAGAGATCTGAAATTTGGTCTGTACATACAACTGACCTTCCTGATGAAAAGTTATCAAAGTCTTGTATGTCGGTCAAAGGGTGTGGCCATGGCAGCCCCCCCGAATTACTGATCCTTCGCCATGCAACAGGAAGTGCAGGTCTAACTCTCTGAACATGCTCCAATCTGAATGAAACTTTACATGTAGGATCACAGACCTGAGCTGATGTCATCCATATGATAATATTCACTCACAGTCATAGCGCCACCTTGTGGCAACAGGATTTTTGCTTTTTTAATACTTTTATGTACTGTTGTCAACCCGTTGTCCAGATTCACCTCAGACCTTCTGACATAAGCCTGAACACATTGATGATGAATCACAAAGAAAATGGTGACGTTTCATCAAAGGGCGTGTCTGTGGCACCGTGGCGAATTTTGATGTTTCGCCATGAAAATTCAAGGGCCTATATCTCAGGTGAACAAGAACTTATCTGCTCCAAACTTCACATTCAGAATGTCATGTACAGTCTGAAGACATCCACACTAAAAAATTTTGAAATAGTCATAGCGCCACCAACTGGCAACAGGATGTTTTGGAATTACATTTGCCCATCCCATTGCCCTAAACTTGGTCAAATAATTCTGAAAATTGGTGTGATGAGTCTTCACACCATGATCATGGCACAGTGTGAAGATTTTGGCATTTCACAAAACGCTGTTGCCGTGGCAACGTAAAGCTGATATGAAAAACAACTTGCCTTTGACAGCTCAAGAATTATCAAAACATCACCAAAATTTGCACACACATCACCACCAGCTGAAGGAAGAAAACTGTATGCATCTCAGCACAGCACGTGTTATAGCGCCCCCTACAGCATTTTTAACAAACAGCCCCTGCAGTACATTTAACCTACGTCCACAAAATTTGGGGGACATATAGAACACATCAGGACGCACAAAAAATCCTCTTGGAGCCACGCCCTAAACCCAACAGGAAGTCCGCCATTTTCAATTAATTGGACAAATTTGGACGAATGTTGTTCATTTTTGAGAACTATCTCCTCCTAGGGGATAAGTCATGCAGACCTCAAATTTGACCAGTATATACACCAGGACATTATGATCAAAAGTTATAAAAAGCTTCCTCCAGTGTCAAAGGGCGTGGCCATAGCAACCCCCTGAAGTTTGATCTTTCGCCATGAAATATCAACTGCTGTGTAAATATCTTCTGCTTGCTCCAATCTGCCTCAAACTTTACATGTTTAATCACACTCCTGCCCTGACCACATCCATGTGCCAAAATACATTCACAGCATTTGGCATAGCGCCCCCTGCAGCATTTAAAAAAATGGCCCACTCATCAAATTTAACCTACGTCTACAAAATTTGGCATGCATATGTAGCACATCAGTGTGAACAAAAAAGTCTCTTGGAGCCATTCTCTAAACCCAACAGGAAGTCGGCCATTTTGATTTCAATGTGGGATTTTTGCTGTTTTTGGTCATTTTCAGAAATTAATTGCTCACAGACGATAACTCCAAAACATCTGAAATTGTGCCAATATATGGAACACATCTTCAGGTTGAAAATATGTGAAAATCATATGCCAAACCCAAAGGGCGTGGCCATGGCGGCCGACTGAACTTTGATGCTTCGCCAGGAAGGAGGAAGTCTTGTTAAATCCCCTGTATGTGCTGCTATCTGCCTCAAACTTTAAATGTGTGATCAGGTTACAGCCCTGATGATATCCATACACCAATATACAGTCACAGTGATAGCGCCACCTGTTGGATGGACAGTAAGTGCTGCATAAACACTCTGTAATAATCCAATCTGGCAGAAATTTGACCTCTGTGTTCAGAATCCAGCCCTGGTAGCATTATTGGGGCTAAATGCGCTCCCGGTCGCAGCATCGACTGACGGACGTGCTTGGGGTCGCCGACCAGCAAGGGGTGCGAGGACCCGTTCATCGCTGCTTGCAGCTTTAATTATTATTATTATTATTAGGGTCCGAGCACCGAAGGGTGCGAAGACCCTATTGGAATGCTAGAGATTATTAGGGTCCGAGCACCGAATGGTGCGAAGACCCTATTGGAATGCTAGAGATTATTATTATTATTATTATTATTATTATTTTACCGCCAAATGAATTGCTTTTTTGAGGGCCTAAACATGCACCGATTCGCGTCAAAATCTGCACACACATCAGGACCGGTGAAAAATTTGATATTTTATGGGGTCTGTGCATGTGTGTCCCAAAATGGCTCCATAGCGCCCCCTGCAAAATTTAAAAAAGTGGTATTAGACTAACTGGAAGGACATTTCATCTACAGCTACAAAATTTGGCAGGCATATTCAGCACATCAGGAAAGACAAAAAAGTCAATCATAGCCATGCTCTAAACCCAACAGGAAGTGACATATCTTGCGTTAACTGTGAAAAATCTGTGATGAACTCCTCCTAGGGGGTAAGTCTTAGAGACCTGAAATTTGGTCTGTACATACAACAGACCTTCCTGATGAAAAGTTATCAAAGTCTTCTATGTCGGTCAAAGGGTGTGGCCATGGCAGCCCCCCCGAATTACTGATCCTTCGCCATGCAACAGGAAGTGCAGGTCTAACTCTCTGAACATGCTCCAATCTGAATGAAACTTTACATGTTTGATCACAGACCTGCACTGATGACATCCATATGATAATATTCATTCACAGTCATAGCGCCACCTTGTGGCAACAGGATTTTTGCTTTTTTAATACTTTTATGTACTGTTGTCAACCCGTTGTCCAGATTCACCTCAGACCTGCTGACATAAGTCTGAACACATTGATGATGAATCACAAAGAAAATGGTGACGTGTCATCAAAGTGCGTCTTTGTGGCAGCGTGGCGAATTTGGATGTTTCGCCATGAAATTTCAAGGGCCGATATCTCAGCTGAACAAGGACCTATCAGCTCCAAACTTCATATCCAGAATGTCATGTCCAGTCTGAAGACATCCACACTCAAAAATTTTGAAATAGTCATAGCGCCACCAACTGGCAACAGGACATTTTGGAATTACATTTGCCCATCCCATTGCCCTAAACTTAGTCAAATAATTCTGAAAATTGGTGTGATGAGTCTTCACACCATGATCATGGCACAGTGTGAAGATTTTGCCATTTCATAAAACGCTGTTGCCGTGGCAACGCAAAGTTGATATGAAAAAAAACCTGCCTTTGACAGCATTAGAATTATCAAAACATCACCAAAATTTGCACACACATCACCACCAGCTGAAGGAAGAAAACTGTATGCATCTCAGCACAGCACGTGTTATAGCGCCCCCTACAGCATTTTTAACAAACAGCCCCTGCAGTACATTTAACCTACGTCCACAAAATTTGGGGGACATATAGAACACATCAGGGCGCACAAAAAATCCTCTTGGAGCCACGCCCTAAACCCAACAGGAAGTCCGGCATTTTGAATTAATTGGACAAATTTTGACGAATGTTGTTCATTTTTGAGAACTATCTCCTCCTAGGGGATAAGTCATGCAGACCTCAAATTTGACCAGTATATACACCAGGACATTATGATCACAAGTTATAAAAAGATTCTTTCAAGGTCAAAGGGTATTCCCATAGCGACCCCCTGAAGTTTGATGCTTCGCCATGAAATATCAACTGCTGTGTAAATATCCTCTGCTTGCTCCAATCTGCCTCAAACTTTGCATGTTTAATCACACTCCTGCCCTGACCACATCCATGTGCCAAAATACATTCACAGCATGTGGCATAGCGCCCCCTGCAGCATTTTAAAAAATTGCCCACTCAGCAAATTTAACCTACGTCTACAAAATTTGGCATGCTTATGTAACACATCAGTGTGAACAAAAAAGTCTCTTGGAGCCATTCTCTAAGCCCAACGGGAAGTCGGCAATTTTGATTTCAATGTGGGATTTTTGCTGTTTTTGCTCATTTTCAGAAATTAATTGCTCACAGACGATAACTCCAAAACATCTGAAATTGTGCCAATATATGGAACACATCTTCAGGTTCAAAATATGTGAAAATCATATGCCAAACCCAAAGGGCGTGGCCATGGCGGCCGACTGAACTTTGATGCTTCGCCAGGAAGGAGGAAGTCTTGTTAAATCCCCTGTATGTGCTGCTACCTGCCTCAAACTTTAAATGTGTGATCAGGTTACAGCCCTGATGATTTCCATACACCAATATACAGTCACAGTGATAGCGCCACCTGTTGGATGGACAGTAAGTGCTGCATAAACACTCTGTAATAATCCAATCTGGCAGAAATTTGACCTCTGTGTTCAGAATCCAGCCCTGGTAGCATTATTGGGGCTAAATGCGCTCCCGGTCGCAGCATCGACTGACGGACGTGCTTGGGGTCGCCGACCAGCAAGGGGTGCGAGGACCCGTTCATCGCTGCTTGCAGCTTTAATTATTATTATTATTTTACCGCCAAATGAATTGCTTTTTTGAGGGCCTAAACATGCACCGATTCGCGTCAAAATCTGCACACACATCAGGACCGGTGAAAAATTTGATATTTTATGGTGTCTGTGCATGTGTGTCCCAAAATGGCTCCATAGCGCCCCCTGCAAAATTTAAAAAAGTGGTATTAGACTAACTGGAAGGACATTTCATCTACAGCTACAAAATTCTGCAGGCATATTCAGCACATCAGGAAAGACAAAAAAGTCAATCATAGCCTTGCTCTAAACCCAACAGGAAGTGACATATCTTGCGTTAACTGTGAAAAATCTGTGATGAACTCCTCCTAGGGGGTAAGTCTTAGAGACCTGAAATTTGGTCTGTACATACAACAGACCTTCCTGATGAAAAGTTATCAAAGTCTTCTATGTCGGTCAAAGGGTGTGGCCATGGCAGCCCCCCGAAATACTGATCCTTCGCCATGCAACAGGAAGTGCAGGTCTAACTCTCTGAACATGCTCCAATCTGAATGAAACTTTACATGTAGGATCACAGACCTGCGCTGATGTCATCCATATGATAATATTCACTCACAGTCATAGCGCCACCTTGTGGCAACAGGATTTTTGCTTTTTTAATACTTTTATGTACTGTTGTCAACCCGTTGTCCAGATTCACCTCAGACCTTCTGACATAAGCCTGAACACATTGATGATGAATCACAGAGACAATGGTGACGTGTCATCGAAGGGCGTGTCTGTGGCACCGTGGCGAATTTTGATGTTTCGCCATGAAAATTCAAGGGTCTATATCTCAGCTGAACAAGAACCTATCTGCTCCAAACTTCATATCCATAATGTCATGTCCAGTCTGAAGACATCCACACTAAAAACATTTGAAATAGTCATAGCGCCACCAACTGGCAACAGGATGTTTTGGAATTACATTTGCCCATCCCATTGCCCTATACTTGGTCAAATAATTCTGAGAATTGGTGTGATGAGTCTTCACGCCATGATCATGGCACAGTGTGAAGATTTTGGCATTTTATAAAACGCTGTTGCCGTGGCAACGCAAAGTTGATATGACAAACAACTTGCCTTTGACAGCATTCGAATTATCCGAACATCACCAAAATTTGCACACACATCACCACAAGCGAAAGGAAGAAAACTGTATGCATCTCAGCACAGCACCTGCAATAGCGCCACCTACAGCATTTTTAACAAACAGCCCCTGCAGTACATTTAACCTACGTCCACAAAATTTGGGGGACATATAGAACACATCAGGACGCACAAAAAATCCTCTTGGAGCCACGCCCTAAACCCAACAGGAAGTCCGCCATTTTGAATTAATTGGACAAATTTGGACGAATGTTGTTCATTTTTGAGAACTATCTCCTCCTAGGGGATAAGTCATGCAGACCTCAAATTTGACCAGTATATACACCAGGACATTATGATCAAAAGTTATAAAAAGATTCTTTCAAGGTCAAAGGGTATTCCCATAGCGACCCCCTGAAGTTTGATGCTTCGCCATGAAATATCAACTGCTGTGTAAATATCCTCTGCTTGCTCCAATCTGCCTCAAACTTTGCATGTTTAATCACACTCCTGCCCTGACCACATCCATGTGCCAAAATACATTCACAGCATGTGGCATAGCGCCCCCTGCAGCATTTTAAAAAATGGCCCACTCAGCAAATTTAACCTACGTCTACAAAATTTGGCATGCTTATGTAACACGTCAGTGTGAACAAAAAAGTCTCTTGGAGCCATTCTCTAAGCCCAACAGGAAGTCGGCAATTTTGATTTCAATGTGGGATTTTTGCTGTTTTTGCTCATTTTCAGAAATTAATTGCTCACAGACGATAACTCCAAAACATCTGAAATTGTGCCAATATATGGAACACATCTTCAGGTTGAAAATATGTGAAAATCGTATGCCAAACCCAAAGGGCGTGGCCATGGTGGCCGAATGAACTTTGATGCTTCGCCAGAAAGGAGGAAGTCTTGTTAAATCCCCTGTATGTGCTGCTATCTGCCTCAAACTTTAAATGTGTGATCAGGTTACAGCCCTGATGATTTCCATACACCAATATAAAGTCACAGTGATAGCGCCACCTGTTGGATGGACAGTAAGTGCTGCATAAACACTCTGTAATAATCCAATCTGGCAGAAATTTGACCTGTGTGTTCAGAATCCAGCCCTGGTTGCATTCATGGGCCTAAATGCGCTCCCGGTCGCAGCATCGCCTGACGGACGTGCTTGGGGTCGCCGACCAGCAAGGGGTGCGAGGACCCGTTCATCGCTGCTTGCAGCTTTATTATTATTATTATTATTTTACCGCCAAATGAATTGCTTTTTTGAGGGCTTAAACATGCACCGATTCGCGTCAAAATCTGCACACACATCAGGACCGGTGAAAAATTTGATATTTTATGGGGTCTGTGCATGTGTGTCCCAAAATGGCTCCATAGCGCCCCCTGCAAAATTTTAAAAAGTGCTATTAGACTAACTGGAAGGACATTTCATCGACGGATACAAAATTTGGCAGGCATATTCAGCACATCAGGAAAGACAAAAAAGTCAATCATAGCCATGCTCTAAACCCAACAGGAAGTGACATATCTTGCGTTAACTGTGAAAAATCTGTGATGAACTCCTCCTAGGGGGTAAGTCTTAGAGACCTGAAATTTGTTCTGTACATACAACTGACCTTCCTGATGAAAAGTTATCAACTTCTTCTATGTCGGTGAAAGGGTGTGGCCATGGCAGCCCCCCCGAATTACTGATCCTTCGCCATGCAACAGGAAGTGCTGGTCTAACTCTCTGAACATGCTCCAATCTGAATGAAACTTTACATGTTTGATCACAGACCTGCACTGATGACATCCATATGATAATATTCATTCACAGTCATAGCGCCACCTTGTGGCAACAGGATTTTTGCTTTTTTAATACTTTTATGTACTGTTGTCAACCCGTTGTCCAGATTCACCTCAGACCTTCTGACATAAGCCTGAACACATTGATAATGAATCACAGAGACAATGGTGACGTTTCATCTAAGGGCGTGTCTGTGGCACCGTGGCGAATTTTGATGTTCCGCCATGAAATTTCAAGGGCCTATATCTTAGCTGAACAAGAACTTATCTGCTCCAAACTTCATATCCAGAATGTCATGTCCAGTCTGAACACATCCACACTCAAAAATTTTGAAATAGTCATAGCGCCACCAACTGGCAACAGGATTTTTTGGAATTACATTTGCCCTTCCCATTGCCCTAAACTTGCTGAAATAATTCTGAAAATTGTTGTGATGAGTCTTCACACCATGATCATGGCACAGTGTGAAGATTTTGGCATTTCACAAAACGCTGTTGCCGTGGCAACGTAAAGCTGATATGAAAAACAACTTGCCTTTGACAGCTCAAGAATTATCAAAACATCACCAAAATTTGCACACACATCACCACCAGCTGAAGGAAGAAAACTGTATGCATCTCAGCACAGCACGTGTTATAGCGCCCCCTACAGCATTTTTAACAAACAGCCCCTGCAGTACATTTAACCTACGTCCACAAAATTTGGGGGACATATAGAACACATCAGGACGCACAAAAAATCCTCTTGGAGCCACGCCCTAAACCCAACAGGAAGTCCGCCATTTTGAATTAATTGGACAAATTTGGACGAATGTTGTTCATTTTTGAGAACTATCTCCTCCTAGGGGATAAGTCATGCAGACCTCAAATTTGACCAGTATATACACCAGGACATTATGATCAAAAGTTATAAAAAGATTCCTCCAATGTCAAAGGGTGTGTCTGTGGCGGCGTGGCGAACTTCGATGTCTCGCCATGACTACTAAAGTGTTTATATCTCAGCTGTACATGATCCGATCTGGCCCAAATTTCATGTGCTGGACAACAGTCCACTTCTGAACACATCCACATTTTAAAATTTAGTCATAGTCATAGCGTCACCTAGTGGTAAAAGGATTCTCTCTAACGAGGACATTTGTCCTTACCACTGCTCCATACTTTGTGATATCATCCTGAAATTTGTCCAGTATATACAACAGGCCTTAAAGATGAGAAGTTATCAAAATCTTCCACAAAAGTCAAAGGATGTGCGCGTGGTGGCCCTCTGACCTTTATGTACTTTTACCATTGTACAGCAGCTCTGGATTAAATCCAGATAAATGGTGCAACGCTGACACCTACTGTTCAAATCGTATAAATGCAGGTCTGTGTCATTGTAGAAAGATCCCTCTGTTTCAATACATTTTAATGTATTATTATTATTTGGTTGACCGTATTCAACTGAAATTTGGTGACATAAGCCTCAAGACGTTGATGATGATTCATGGAGAAAACTGTGACTGTGGCGGCGTGGCGAACTTGATGTCTCGTCATGACTACTAAAATGTTTATATCTCAGCTGTACATGATCCAATCTATCCCAAATTGTATATTCTGGACAAGAGTCCACTTCTGAACACATCCACATTTTAAAATTTAGTCATAGTCATAGCACCACCGATTGGTAACAGGAACTTAAAGACAGTATATTTGCAGGTATCATTGCTTCAAACTTTGCAATATAAGCAATATATATATAAAGCTGACGTGCAAAAGCTCATGTCTCTCCCAAAACCTTTCACTCATGTTTTAAAACTAAATTTGTTTCTCATATAAATAGTCAGTGCCACCAAAAATGCAAAGATCCTTCTCAATTGCTTTGGCTCATTTCTTGAAACAGACCAGACGTTCTCAACACTCTTGGTGCTTTTGCCAAAATAACCTGGATGGTTCAGCACAACACCATGGTTCACCTGCAAAAGCTCATATCTCTCCCAAAACAGTTCACACGACTGGTCAAAACTAAATTCTATTCTCATATAAATAGTCAGTGCCTCCAAAATTCATTGTCCCTTTGGCATTGTGTGAGCACTCTTATAAATGTCTATTCATATAATGGTTTGTGTCATTTGAAAACAAAATAGCATTTTGAGAAGTAATAACATCATTTTGAATGTAAAGTGTAGATTGAAGGAGAATTGAGGGCTTTTGCTCATTGTGTGTGTGTGTTTTCTGATTTGTATGCAGAGTTCTGAAATATGAGGCATGCTTTCACAAAATGTGTGTAAACAATCGAGAAAACTGTATTGACACACATAAAGTAACTTTCATACATCAGAGTAAAAAGAACATCTATACAGCATTACATACTGTAATACAAGCACATAAACAAAAAACAAGGAACATTATATGGAGCCTACAGTGCTGTAAATAAAGCTGTCCTCACCATCCCTCTCCTGGCCACCGTATGTTCATGACTAATCCTGACAATTGAACAGACTATTGTGCATGTGATGACTTACACAATGAAATGATGCTGACATGTTTTGGAGTGAACAACCATCAGACTGAGAAGTCAACAATCAGTTTAGATCAACAAGATCTATTCACTTGGAAATTGTGCTAAATGAAGGCTACCTGTACTAAATCATTTGCAAAGATGTACTGAGACATCGAGACCAGTACTAAGATGTTTGCAATTTGATGAAATGAAGGAGAAATGCCAGTCTGTTGTGAACAATTGCCAAGTAGTTTGGAGGTTTGTCCGTGTTGTTTTGAGAATGTAATTTTAGTTTCGAGAAATGAGCCAAACCTATGGAGAAAAACTGTACAAACAACGATATATCAAATATGTATTTCAACTAGTTTAATTATACATTCGTCAATATTCATATCATCACAGATTGTAGCTAGAAAAGCACCCAGAGAGCACAGACCTCCGCCAAGGAGCTCCAGTCCACCCCAACACAATCTCCCAACGACAAAGTATACTTAAAAAACACTCAACATCTTTGTGCTATATATGTGCATATATATGCTCTGTCCTACCACAAGGTGGCACTGCAGGGCTTTCTAACACTCCCAATGTTAAAAATCTTTTAAAAAATTCCCAGATCCAGATAGTGATCTGGATCACTCCCAAAACTCAATCATTTGTTCCTTGTCCCATTTCACAGGGGTTGAGGGGGGCAACTTCCACTTCATTTCATGTGCGGTCAATATGACCGCCTATGGCCGGAATAGGTACAAATGATTATGTCTTCTTTGTCTTTTTTTTAAATCATGAAAAAAAATTAGTTTTTAAACTAGTTTAAATATGTCCAAGGTACATGGTGGCGTGTCACTGCCATTTATAAATATAAATCTTGCATCCAACACTGAGCTATTAGAATGATTCACAGATTCATGTTTTTAATTTAAATGTGCATGGTTATTTGGCTGACATGTACTTGTGATATGTATAATAACAATAAATTATTATTAGGGTCCGAGCACCGAATGGTGCGAAGACCCTATTGTAATGCTAGAGATTATTATTATTATTATTATTATTAGGGTCCGAGCACCGAATGGTGCGAAGACCCTATTGTAATGCTAGAGATTATTATTATTATTATTATTATTATTATTATTATTATTATTATTATTATTATTATTATTATTTTACCGCCAAATGAATTGCTTTTTTGAGGGCCTAAACATGCACCGATTCGCGTCAAAGTCTGCACACACATCAGGACCGGTGAAAAATTTGATATTTTATAGGGTCTGTGTATGTGTGTCTCAAAATGGCTCCATAGCGCCCCCTGCAAAATTTTAAAAAGTGGTATTAGACTAACTGGAAGGACATTTCATCTACAGCTACAAAATTCTGCAGGCATATTCAGCACATCAGGAAAGACAAAAAAGTCAATCATAGCCTTGCTCTAAACCCAACAGGAAGTGACATATCTTGCGTTAACTGTGAAAAATCTGTGATGAACTCCTCCTAGGTGGTAAGTCTTAGAGACCTGAAATTTGGTCTGTACATACAACAGACCTTCCTGATGAAAAGTTATCAAAGTCTTCTATGTCGGTCAAAGGGTGTGGCCATGGCAGCCCCCCCGAATTACTGATCCTTCGCCATGCAACAGGAAGTGCAGGTCTAACTCTCTGAACATGCTCCAATCTGAATGAAACTTTACATGTATGATGACAGACCTGAGCTGATGTCATCCATATGAAAATATTCACTCACAGTCATAGCGCCACCTTGTGGCAACAGGAGTTTTGCTTTTTTAATACTTTTATGTACTGTTGTCAACCCGTTGTCCAGATTCACCTCAGACCTGCTGACATAAGCCTGAACACATTGATGATGAATCACAGAGAAAATGGTGACGTGCGGTCAAAGGGCGTGTCTGTGGCGGCGTGGCGAATTTTGATGCTTCGCCATGAAAATTCAAGGGCCTATATCTCAGCTGAACAAGAACCTATCTGCTCCAAACTTCATATTCAGAATGTCATGTCCAGTCTGAAGACATCCACACTCAAAAATTTTGAAATAGTCATAGCGCCACCAACTGGCAACAGGATTTTTTGGAATTACATTTGCCCTTCCCATTGCCCTAAACTTGCTGAAATAATTCTGAAAATTGTTGTGATGAGTCTTCACACCATGATCATGGCACAGTGTGAAGATTTTGGCATTTTATAAAACGCTGTTGCCGTGGCAACGCACAGTTGATATGAAAAACAACTTGCCTTTGACAGCATTAGAATTATCCAAACATCACCAAAATTTGCACACACATTACCACCAGCTAAAGGAAGAAAACTTTATGCATCTCAGCACAGCACCTGCTATAGCGCCACCTACAGCATTTTTAACAAACAGCCCCCGCAGTACGTTTAACCTATGTCCACAAAATTTGGGGGACATATAGAACACATCAGGACGCACAAAAAATCCTCTTGGAGCCATGCCCTAAACCCAACAGGAAGTCCGCCATGTTCAATTAATTGGACAAATTTTGACGAATGTTGTTCATTTTTGAGAACTATCTCCTCCTAGGGGATAAGTCATGCAGACCTCAAATTTGACCAGTATATACACCAGGACATTATGATCACAAGTTATAAAAAGATTCTTTCAAGGTCAAAGGGTATTCCCATAGCGACCCCCTGAAGTTTGATGCTTCGCCATGAAATATCAACTGCTGTGTAAATATCCTCTGCTTGCTCCAATCTGCCTCAAACTTTGCATGTTTAATCACACTCCTGCCCTGACCACATCCATGTGCCAAAATACATTCACAGCATGTGGCATAGCGCCCCCTGCAGCATTTTAAAAAATTGCCCACTCAGCAAATTTAACCTACGTCTACAAAATTTGGCATGCTTATGTAACACATCAGTGTGAACAAAAAAGTCTCTTGGAGCCATTCTCTAAGCCCAACGGGAAGTCGGCAATTTTGATTTCAATGTGGGATTTTTGCTGTTTTTGCTCATTTTCAGAAATTAATTGCTCACAGACGATAACTCCAAAACATCTGAAATTGTGCCAATATATGGAACACATCTTCAGGTTGAAAATATGTGAAAATCATATGCCAAACCCAAAGGGCGTGGCCATGGCAGCCGACTGAACTTTGATGCTTCGCCAGGAAGGAGGAAGTCTTGTTAAATCCCCTGTATGTGCTGCTATCTGCCTCAAACTTTAAATGTGTGATCAGGTTACAGCCCTGATGATATCCATACACCAATATACAGTCACAGTGATAGCGCCACCTGTTGGATGGACAGTAAGTGCTGCATAAACACTCTGTAATAATCCAATCTGGCAGAAATTTGACCTGTGTGTTCAGAATCCAGCCCTGGTCGCATTATTGGGCCTAAATGCGCTCCCGGTCGCAGCATCGCCTGACGGACGTGCTTGGGGTCGCTGACCAGCAAGGGGTGCGAGGACCCGTTCATCGCTGCTTGCAGCTTTAATTATTATTATTATTTTACCGCCAAATGAATTGCTTTTTTGAGGGCCTAAACATGCACCGATTCGCGTCAAAATCTGCACACACATCAGGACCGGTGAAAAATTTGATATTTTATGGGGTCTGTGCATGTGTGTACCAAAATGGCAAAATTTTAAAAAGTGGTATTAGACTAACTGGAAGGACATTTCATCTACAGCTACAAAATTTGACAGGCATATTCAGCACATAAAAAAAGAAAAAAAAGTCAATCATAGCCATGCTCTAAAC